>NNCF01130299.1:884264-956845 GCA_002313205.1 Laupala kohalensis | reverse complement strand
ATATATATATCCACAAGCGGTAACAATAATTCACGCCAACAAAGAATACACAAACTAATGTACAAAATATATATTTTGAAGATGTTAGTTAATTTCGTTCAAATAAATTATAACTTAACATTGCATTATGCACACGATTTTAAATTCCATTTCTCTTCATACTTATTTCAAAACCCAGCATGATTAATTCGTGCATTCACATAGGTGAGAATGTGTTTTTTAATTCATTTTTATATTTATATTAGCTGAGTTCTCGGAAATCTAATGTTTTGAATACGTGTGCAAATGTTTATTGTCAACAAAATTGTTTCATCAATTCATAACGTTAAAGTTTCTCCTCACTCTATTTAATGTATTTCGATTTATAATCATAAGTTTACTACAGTGGAGCCTCTGTAACTGGAACTTCAAGGGAAATGTCATAAGTTTCGAGTTAATGAGTTTTCGGGTTATAGAGGACTTCTTAATAACATAATAATAAATTTATTGTCAAAAAACAGTACAAACTGCGTATGACCACGTGGAGGAAAAAAAACAACTAATTTACTCTCCGGAAGCAAGCAAGGGACCATCCCATCAATTCCGATCAAGGGCCATAAGGCAGAGGCGGATTCAAAAATTTCAGCAAANATGTCAATATGTTTGTAATTTAACGCAAATATGTTTGTAAATTTACATGTACAAGTTATTATCGAACTATAGATTATTCTGAGTATAGTGTTTAAAAATCATAAGAGTTGAAAAAAACACTAAATTCACGATTTATTGTTACAATAAACACGCAGAGATAAGGTTTTTAATATTATCAATTTTCGACTTATAAGAGTCATAAGAAAAAAAAATTCGACTTATACAGATTTATTTTACTACATTTGTATTGTAGATAATTACATGTATAAAGATTATTTTATTGTTAAGGAACAACTTGAAAATATGCACATATTAAAAGAAATCTGAAATTTTCAAGGAATTAACACAATTGACAATTCAATTGCAAATAAGGCACTAAAATTTTCCTCGATATCACTACATCTTTCAATGAAAGTACGAAATCATTTTTTGGAATTGGTTATTGACGACAACGAAAGTATTGCTTGGAGTTAAAGGAGTCTTGCGAAAAGAATTTCGATTGACATATTGCTTTTTACATATTGCTATGTTTACATATTGTTTTTTCGAGTTATAGAGTCCGCTCGATTTGTAGTTCGAGATAGAGATCGTGATATGTATGGATAATACATCATAGGGACATCATATTCAGTTCGTTATAGCGTCTAAATAATTCGAGTTTTAGGGTTCAATGGAAGGGAATGGCCAACTTCTTCGTCTTAGAGAGGATTTCGAGTTTAGGGGTTTCGAGTTAAAGAGGCTCCACCGTAATAACATTTAAAATTTAAAAATAACATGAACGTCTGCTGTCACTTTGTATTTCGGACTAGGTTATAATAATTTTACAGAATATTTCGTAAGGTCTTCAAATTACGTTCCACACTTTTACAACTCGAACTAATAAACAGCTTATGTATTATTAAAATCATGATATTCCTCCATCTAATAACGTTCATCTGGCAATTGTTCATTTGGTAATAAACATTAAGAAGTGTAACACCCTTGAACTTTAAGTGTAACACCTTTTCGTATTGACATAGAACAGATGATACGATATAACAAGTTACACAAAAACAAGTTACAAGTTGCGGAAAAAAGACAAGTTGGAAGTTAACGTGTTCGTCGTTCCACAAGCGCCAATCCTGAAAAGGAGTCTAGTCCAAAGGCAACTTGAAACCATTCATTCTGAGTAGCGTGCTCAAACGAGCTCGTGACATACTGTCGTTGTAAGCGTCCTCTTTGCACTAGAGCGATCGTTTACGTCCCGCGTCCGCCTTCTGGGAAGGCGAACTGGTGCACGCGTACTCACGCCCGCACGCAGCACCGTGCACGACCAATGCGCATCAACAAAAACACGGAAATCTCGATACAATCTTTCGAACAACATAGACACTTGAAAATTTAATTATTAGGCCAAAGTATAGCATATGGTCCAAAGAGGGTTCGAAAAAATGGTTAATGTCATAATACTACAAATATTATTACGGTTCCGAAAATATAAGCCGTATTCTTCGCTCTTCATATTTACGGTAATTATAAAGAAATATTGTTCCGCACTATTTTCTTCTCTCCGCCACCGTTTATGTTAGTATGTTAGGGGTATGTTAATTATAATATAACATTATAACAATTATAATGAACAATGATGTTAGGTTAGCCATGAACAATGATGTTAGGTTTGTTAGACCCGGCGATTTAGTTTTAAGAAAATATGTTGTATGTGTGAAGATGGAGGCGATGGTGGAGGTAGCAGCACTCGCGGAAGGATATACGAAGAATAAGGTTATTTTTCTACGGCGTTGGACCGTAAGGTAGATTTGGTCCAATTATTATATTTATTTCTTTACTAGGGGAGAGTGGGACAATACTGGTCACTTAAAGGAGGAAATTATACTCTTACAAAGAGTCAAATTCAGATTCATTATATTATTGCGTTGACACCTTGGCTACTATGTAGAAGTAAGATAATATCTTCAATGTAAATGTTACAGTACCGTCTACTTAAAAAACAAAACTGGCACGTGTGGGGTAGTTACGAATTTGAAGGGATGGTGACTTGTATCAACTACTTAAAGCTAAGCAGCCTCAGTATATTATTTCTTATCTAAAATGTATTCAAAATCTAAAAGTAATAATAAAGTTTCTTTGAAAATAGTTGTAATATCTATGTCTGTAATTGCCCCTTATTGATTCAAATAATAGATGCACTGACCGTAATTACCCCCCAAAACAGTTGCAGTAAGTAACAATGATAATATTTCAANGTAAAAAGAACTTTTATATAAAAAAAACTTACTAGACCTCTTTCTTCCCCACTTATGGTGAGATCTAGACCTGATATTTCATCTCATCCAATATGGGTACAGGAACTGAAAAACGGAAATGTTGGGATGATGGGGAACGTAAGGATGTGAACAGACATAAGTATAAGTGAGGGAAAACTCCCAGTTATAAATCTCACCCGGTTCGTCCGAGGTGGGGATCAAAGGTGCGCTCTGCTCTTCAGCTGAACGTTAGAGATGATGACGTCACCACTGCGATGAAACCACAAGAATAATCTTGGAATCACATATCGTTCGCACCAACAAAAGTCGCGAAGATAATCGCGTAGACAAACTTTTAATTACATAAAGAAAAATACTAATTGAAATAAATCTAACTGTACGTTCTGCACTCCTAACAAACAAAGGAGTCAAGTCGAGAAATGAACCAACTCCAATCAGAGTAGAGAAGAGTCGGTTTTTCTTTTCTTGTTTCTCTTTTGAATGGACGCACTGACCATAGCGCTTCAGTTGTTTCTGTAAATACACCTCCTCCACAAATAGCTCAAGTGTGAGTCAGTAGCTTTTAGAGCTCTTTATTATCCAGACTCACTTTAATTTTATTTTGGCAACGTCGAATGTATCCTACGTAAAGCATTCTGCTTGACTTGAGAAGATTGAGTGCTGGTCAGAGACGGAAAAGAAAATTTTTTCGCTTTTATCGATATTTATGATTTTCAGTTGCCCGGCACATAATTCCCGTTCATTTTCTAGCAATCAATTTGCTAGAAAGTATTTCTTTATATATTTAAAATATTGGAAGGCAATTCGATGTCAAATATACAGATTTTCCAACTGCTGTGGGTTCAGTCCAAATTTCTACCCAAATAATTGAACTGTCACAGATACAATTAAAACATCCCCATTATATCCAGAATTCTCCCATTTCTACGAACAGAATACGTAAAATTAATTTTCTTGGTTCATTAATTTAAATCTGTGTATTTTTTCATCTTCTTCTTCTTGAGAATTGGGGACGAGGGATCTACCTTCGCAACAGTGGCTCATCGTCGTGGACACGAGACGAGGCGAGACTGTTACTCACCGTCCGAGTATTTGGGACCATTCACATAATTAACGAATTTACTGTCCCGTGCGTCGGACGCACCGGCGCTTAGTGTGACATCGCTTCAACTCATTCCGCAATTGTTCGAAACGCTTTTTGTTCGACAGTCGCCTCCACAGGTGTTCAACCTGAATGTTGACGAGGACGAACGGATATAAAAGCGAAGGAATAGTGCCTCATTTGGCTGTGTGGGAGTTCTCATGTCGGAGCATGTATAGTGAATGAGTGAATCGTGTCAGAATGTTTTTGTATAAAGGAGGTCACAGATATTCGTCATTCGACGAATCCCTAATGGCGAGCATCGCTTCGCTTGCCACTGCTCGGCTTCCTTTGATGTGTCCAAAAGACCAACATGCTGCGGGTAGGATGAGTACCGGTATTCCTGACGCGGCAAAGAGCAAGTTACCCATCCACACCATCTGCTATTCAGCGAGCACTAGCTCGGGATTCGCCGAAGACGAATGTCGGGAGTTCGCCAGTTTCAAGAGCAGCATAAACTGCTCAGGGAACGCCACATGGATCCTCAATGCTCCCTACTTCGTATTCGACCACCACCTGTACTCAGGCGGTCTCCTAATTTATGTGACTAGGGAATGACAAGGATGCCAGATGCGACGTCTTGTATCACTCCTCGAGGCGGGTGATCAATAAATGAGGTGAGGGATGAATGATGATAAAAGATGAAGAAACGAGGAAACCTACCGCGAACCCACTTTATCCACAACCGCTAATTCTACTTGCATCAATTGGGATTTGAACCAGCACCACCAGAGGTAAAAGGAGTATGTGCAAGGCACAGGTCGCAGTTGGTATAGTATAGCTATCACTGTCAGAAGCAGTTTTCAATTAATATAAAATGTTTCGTAATAATATAATAATTCCTATTATTTTAAACAAAAAATGGTGAGGAACAAACAATACGCTCATAATACGACCTATATACGAATAAATTGCCTAATGTTTCGTATAAATAACTTGCGTCGCTCCCTCATGTTCCCGCTTCACAGCACCCCTGCATATGAGAAATTAGTTTTATGTGTACTCAACTTTGGCACGGTTGTGTGCATTAATTCTGTAGCCCCATCCTGGCCCAGGTTTTGCTCCGGTTTTCCATCGGGTAGAGGCGGATTTCTTACACAGGTTCTCTAGGCTTTGTCTAGGGGCATGCTTATTGTAATAATAAATCGTGAATTTAGTGTTATTTCAACTCTTATGATTTCTAAACACTATACTCAGAATAATCTATAGTTCGATAATAATTTGTACATGTAAATTTTTTGCGTTAAATTACAAACATATTGACATTTTATCATTATTATAACTCGCAGCTAACTGTTCATCTTATCTAGGAATTTTTGCTGAAATTTTTGAATACGCCTCTGCCTTAGGGCCCTTGATCGGAATTGATGGGATGGTCCCTTGTTTACTTCCGGAGAGTAAAATTTGTTTGTTGTCCTCCACGTGGTCATACGCAGTTTGTACTGTTTTTGACAATAAATTTATTATTATTATTATTATCAGAGGTAGAATGGTGAAAATATTTTCAATTCAACAAACATCAACGTCAATACGAACTTATAGTCGTTGACATCTATGTCTCAGTTTATAGGCTTTAACTTGTAATTAACTACTGAAACGTTTATGATATAGACCTACTTTATCTATATCCTCCTTTTTTGTTTTCCTAGTTACATGGCTTCGTTATCGAAAATTTTCACAATTTTCAATGAACTGCGTATATGAGAATGTGAAAAGTGACAATAAATTATTTCCGGCACACTCGGTTGCTACGATAAGTAAATCCAGCCATAAGTCAAGAGACGATGTTTAGGTAGAGAAGACATGTGTGGGCGCGACGGAGACCCACGTGGAGCGGGTTCAGGTCAAAGGAGCGTATGCATTAATAGCACATATACCGCTGCTTCGACTAACTGTTCGCCCCGTCGGGCCTTCCACCTTCGTTTTGGGCATACGGGACTTCATGTAGAATAGGGATCTAAGGAGATCGCTTACGTTGCATAAGATATTACGCAGATGTTGTCCGAGAAGATAACTGTTGATATAAGATCACTTTGCAAGGATCACGATTCTGTGTAGTGTCACGAAGGAAACGGAAGTGCTAGTGAATCATTCGTGTGAATACTGTAAGTTGTTAGGGCATAGAAATAAAAAAGAAATATCACAATATGCGTTCGCGTCCTTTCTCTTTTGCTTTTCCTCATTCCTATGGACCAGGACAATGATAGGTGATAAGATTAGTCAAGATTAGTAAGTAATTACGAGTGCACCTCGGTCACTATCTCAATAGTGTGTTTCAAGACGATACGAATCTGTGAAGGTAGGACTGTGTGAATGGCATAAACTATAAAACTACGTTCACATACATCGTAAGCCACTATTCGTTCCCACAACCTAGCGCCACTAGGTCGCCGTAATTGGTATAGCTGAGTAAACACGTACATTCTCAGATGATTAAAATATCTTCCAGGTTGTCTTTTCAAGAGAGATAATAGCATTCCCCCTCAAAAACTAAGAATTATCGAAAATGATCCACAATTTTAAATACCGATGGACCTATCAGGTATTCTAGGGTCGTAATATGGTGGACAAGACATCTCCGAAAAAGTCGCGAAGTAAAGGAAACTTATGAATTCTCTATCAACGCAAGGTGATAAATTAAGTCAGGAAAATAAATGAAAGTAATTATCAAAAAACGGCTACAAACGCTATGTCAACGCGGAGGACATTGCTAATTTACTTTCCGGAAGCAAGCAAGGGACTATTCCATCAATTCCGATGAAGGGTCCTAAGGAAGAGGCATTTCAGCACAGCACTCCTGAGATAAGAATAAAAACAGTTAACTACGCGTTATAATTTCAACAGAATACCAACAAATATGTATTTAATAGAACACCTAAAATATCATTTCACAAGTACGTATAATTATCAAACTATTCGGAAAATGTTTGTTTAGAAATCGTTTCTATTAAAAGAACTTATTCGAGGTTCATAATTACAATAGTATTAATGAGACCGTCACCCCAAGGTAAGAGCCCAGAGGGTCTGCTCATAAAATCCGCCTACCCGAGTAAAATGTTATTAAGTTACCGATGTAAATTCTTAGATCCTAACACTCACACGAATTCCTAACAGTTGTCGGAAATTTTGCTAAATAAATAATAAATAGATTTTATTGTCAAAAATCAGTACAAACTGCCATGAATGACCACGTGGAGGACAATAAACTAATTTACTCTCCGGAAGCAAGCAAGGGACCATCCCATCAATTCCGATCAAGGGCCCTAAGGCAGAGGCGGATTCAAAAATTTCAGCAAAAGTTCCTAGGTACGATAAAAAGTTAGCTGCAAGTTATAATACATATATAAAGTCAATATGTTCGTAATTTAACGCAAATATGTTTGTAAATTTACATGTACAAGTTATTATCGAACTATAGATTATTCTGACTACATAAACAACGATTGTGTATATTTTTACCGCGATTTGACACATTATTTACTTTATTACACTTCGACAGCAGTCGTTCAACACCTTTTTCTCGGAACACATGTGGAGTTTAAACGATTTAAGTTTACGGAATCAAATAAATCCAATAGCATAAATTCAGGCATATTGATTAGAAAAACTGAGATAACTACTAGGTTCAATGAAGATGGAAAAAGTTCAGGACAAATTCATCAAAGGCATTTTACTTCACATACAACAACCAGTTTTCCTTAGAATGACACAGCAAGTGAAAATTTATCGGTTCCTTCAATAAGCCTATGGCACCAGAAAAAAGTAATTTTTGTGTTCAAAATCTGTGAATCATAATATCGTATCTCGTTGAATGTTCCACATGTGTTTTCATAGTATGAATGCATTGTGTAATACGAGAAGGATAACATAAAAGTTTATACAGTAAATAACGAATTCTCCAAGGTCGAAGCTTCATACGATATCAAATTCAGTTTTTTAATGAATAGAAGACTAGTTGCATTATCAATTTAATTTTCGATTTTAAATCTCCCAGGAATATTAAAAAAAACATGAAGCTCTAGATTACATCATACGTGGAAAAATTTTCATTCATACAAGTCTCCTGAGAATTTTTTTGCGCAAGAACTAATAAAATAATAGTATTCGTATTTACTTCGCACGGCATTAAATCATTAACAAGAGTTCCCAGGAGGGAAAAGGCGCGAGCCACCATCCTCTGTTAGTGGGTTAGGCGGCCCGCATCGTTTTATCTCGGAGCATCGTCTTAGGAGCGCGTGGGGTGGTAGAGGAAGAGGTTGGGGCCGAGGAGCGGAGAAAAGACACAGGATGCGCGCGAGGACACCGCGCTATCATTGTCTTCTCAAGCCATTTGGCTCCAAGGGGAAGAAGTCATTACGTCACTTAGATATCTTCACATACAGAGTCCAGCACTTAGCTACTTCTTAGTTCACGATTGCACGAAATGTAAGAGAAAGCGGATACTACGATTTACCAAATATACTTCGAGAGAGAAAAATTTCTAGGAGAATCGCGTCAAGAAGAGAATTATTTTTACGTTACGTGATGATTGAAGTCGTATCAACATGTTTGATTTTGATTCCTCCATCTCAAAGAAATATTTGGGTTGCAGTACACAGTAAAATATGCGCAGTTTAACACGAACCCACAAAATTTCTTCGACAAAACAAAACATTTTCGGTATAAGCAACGTAGCATAATTTTAAAGATATACAAGAATTCGGATATCATAATAAACATAAAAAAGGATTAGGCGGAAGATGAATATCATTCCAAATAAATACAGTTTTCTTCGTTTGAATTACTAAAATCTTAAAATTTTGCGTTCCCCCATAGGGTCATCAATAGTAAAAAATTGATATGATAATTACTGCACACTCAATTTTTTTTTCTCATCAAGCAGTATTTTAAGAGTTCCGGGTCCGATTTATAACGAGAGAGAATTTATTCCGAATTGTCCAGATAAAGATCGTATTAATATTTTACTGAAAAAATTATTTGCTCACAGATTCTTTAATACCCAATTTTCTACATAGTATTATCCGAAATTATTTGTCAACCAATTCCCGCAAGAAAAACAACATCTAAGACCTCGTAGCCCAGGCACAATGTGCTTATAATAAAATGCTGGAAGAGTGATGATCCAATCACAGTAATTTCCATTGGAGTGGCAAACTACACCGGTCATACACAACTAAAGAAATGTAGTTTTAAAGAATAATAACAATTCTTCAAATAATCGAAGCGTTAGATTTTAAAGACATGACGCTCTCAATAACGATTAATCGACTCTACACCATCACATTCGTGACCCATTCATGTTCGTCGCGTCGAACACTTCCTCCATTGTCGTGTTGCTCGGTTTCGAGACGACGAAGCCCCACAAATCATTTGCACATGCACATCCGCCACTGGTCCCACCAGGTAAGCACGGTCGTCGTCTCCGTGGAAGCCAGGCCGGTTCCTCGCGTCGAACCTCGGCTCGGTCGTTCACCCAAGCAAGCATTTGCGCGCCCGCTGCGCCGCGGCAGTCGCTGCAACCAGTTTGGCCCAGGGCCAGAGACGGGCGAACGAGCGAGTGAGGGGATTGTAGCACAGCGCGGCGGATGGATGCTGCGACGGCGAAAGACCGACCTCCCAGAGGCAAGAGCTCAACAGGAAATGGATCTCCACCCAGATTCAGATTCGATTGCACTTCGTTCATCTCACACCATTCAGAAAAGATTCTAATCAGAGGTCACACATTAATCAGGGCTCGGATATCGCGTGTTTTGAATACTTTTTTCTTGGCTTTCTATGTAATCGATTTCTAGTACATTTTATCCCTTGGGACCACTTGAATGAAATTTGATAGTGAATGTAAATGCATATTTGTGAACGAACTCAGTAGTATTATTCAACTACCTCAATTTACACTTGCACTTTCTTAGTGATAATTATATCCATATGTACCTTGTTTTTTATTTCGAAGTTTTTGTGCATTAAATTGAACTTTCTAGAGCATATTTTGAACTTTTTTGGTGCATATTTACCGATGTTTAGTGCATATTGAGTCCTGACCATAATAAATTAATACGCAATTATCCCAAAAATATAGAGCATTAAAAAAATGTGTCGGCGATTTCGTATTATTTCATATTTTACCATTTCTTACCCGAGATAACAGCATTTAGAAAGGAGCCACTCTACTCATTTCTTTGAGATGTTACTTGACTCCCTGAATCCTGACAGATGGAAGCGCATGGTAATTAATAAACAATATTCGGATGGAATTGTACGTGATGAACCACATTATCGTACAGAACGTTAAATCCATTCAATTTCCAAAGTGATTTAATCGAACAAGTTTCAGCTAGTTTGTAATAATTCGCGGATTGAGAACGCTGCAGTTGTCAAGAATGTTTTCTCGTGTATCTGAACAAGAAAAATAAAAACTTGCCTACAAACATATATCCGATGGCACGAAAAACAATGGGATCCACCAACATTATGAAACAAATATTTGAGGAACAGACTTATCTTTGGAATAAAAAATTGAGAGAAAAGGAAGACGCCAGACTAGAAGATGAAAGAATACATCGCACATATCCAGTAATTTACCACATACATTGTTATACAAGTGAAAAATGCGAAGACTTATCACATGCCTGGTGCGTGTCATGACTGAAGGTAATTTAAACCGCGTGAATCCACAAAATTCGCGCATCCTGAGCGAAAAAAGCCGACATTGTGGAAGTTGTCCTCAGCCGCGAACTGTGTAGGACATGCACAGTTTCAGGTCTACACATGCGACGAGACCAGCGTTGACTTGGTTCAGTGCAAATAGAAACTTCTTCATTTTGAGTGATTTGAGGAACTCGCTATCGCACACACTTTCTCAACCTTACTTTATCGCTAAGTATTTCACAAAATTCAAGCATTTTTAGTGAAATTTGTTTCATTTCATTCGTTCATATTTCATTTGCTAAACGGAGGTTTCCTCACTGACAATCAAGGAGTCAGAATTTTTGTTCTTGTCCAGGGTTTTGCAACTCCATACCATCATTTAAAGTAAATTAAATACGATCCTCCCAATACAAATTCACATCTTGTATTTTAAAATGTAAATGTTTTAAATGGTTAGACCTTACGGTCTGAGTATCTCCAGAATAAATACAATTTATAATAATAATCATTATATCTTGTGCTACAAACCTTCCTCGCAACAACATGCCATCGCGACTGTACCTCAGTCTTCGATTATTATTAAACACAAAATTTATGAGGCCAACCTAGAGACTCCTATCGCTAATACAGGAACTAAAAACCTCATTATAAAATCCATGAAAAAGGAGAGTCGGGAAATGTTTCTAAAACACAGTTTCCTACGACGCAAGGAAAAGCCGTCGGATGTTCTGACATGTGTTTCAACACAAGACGCTGAAAAGCTTTCACGACGATATCTGCTGAAGCCCGACAGCTTCTCTCCTCCCACGGATAACTCCCTGTTAACACCCAACGAGAATTTACAGCCGACGTGTACTGCGTCTGGACTACGAGCAAATACCACGTCATCCATCGAATCTCTCCAATAGAGGTAATTTAGAACGCGAAATTCACATATACGGCCGAGTTAATACTATAATTAAACAAATATATAAACCAGCGTAAAAAACGGTATCCCACCACATACTATAAAGTATTTACATCATCTTCATTATTTATTAATTTTATATTATTTATCCTACTTATGGCTACATTGAGACCATGATGCTTTCATCTAACCATGCTTTGGGTAAAGGAATTGGGAAGGATGTGTTGAGTTTTCGAGGTACCGAACCGATGTTGGTCTGGAATGAGTGAGGAACGCAACTTCGAACAGACATTTTTTAAATAATCCAAGTACACTACAAAATGAACTGTTGTATATATTTACTACGCCTGAACAGTAAGTACAGCACTTTATAAAACTTACAAAAACTGCAATGCGTAACCAGACAGCTGCTGGTTGAATGAAGTATGGTCGTCTTTAAAATCATTTTTATGCAGTAACTGATAAGATGTGAAGGCTAATAATTTATTGGAAAAATTATACGAACTAGTTTCTCGATGTTCCTATTTTCCAACTTTTGTTCAGAAATTGCTGATGAAAATTATTTAAATTTTGTTTGATTTGAGAATTGCAATTTAAAAATTGTCCGGGTTACGTCAAATTGTTTAAACAAGTATTTAATTAGAAAATTCTTCAGGAGAAAAAAAAAAAAAAAGATTGTAAAACTGAAAAACCAAAATCACAGTCCAACGATTTATTTTCCGACGGAACACGAACTTCACTACATTAATATTTTACTATAAAGTGGACACCTCGAAAATACAACTAACCAGCCAGACCATCATTGCACCGCGGGTACCGCAGATAATCTATCAGTTGGAAAACAGCCATCAACCAGTCAACACTCCCGATGCCGTATAATGTACGAGATGGACTAGTAACTTGGCGCATAGAGCCAGAGGGTACAAATGCCGAGTTCTATTACGGGATAAATGTCGATACTAGAAGACTGCACGCTATCTCAACGTACTCGCGATTACGGGTTGGAACAGTTCATTGATATCGATCAGATGTATGAGTGCGTGCTTTTTGAAAGCGCAGACAGAGCAAAAATTACGTGCGTTGCTCGAGTACTTTGGTGACATTGGATTGCCAATTCCTTCTATACAATCACTTGGTAATTTTTGTCACAAAGCTTCAATAGTTACGCGAGCTTCAAGTTACAGTCCTAAATTCTCCTCTCCATACACACATAATTGCACGTCTTTGCATTTATATGTGTATTTTGCGGATAAGTAATAAATTTTAAAATTACAGCGTCTTGGGAGTGTCCGATTCAATTCGTTGTCGATTTCATCCCACTGTGATCTAAATGCGTCCAAGTGTTATACATACCTACTTAACGATACTAGGGGTACAATTTGTCTTTCTTCATTATTCTCCACTTATAAGTGTTTGAAAGTAAAAACATCTTTTCATTAATATTACTTTTTATTTACCAATATTCACAGTATTTCATAACCATAATTAGTAAGTATTTGTTAATTGTGTTATTTTCTGCTTATGTGTGAAAAATTATACAGCAAGACTGTTCAGCGAAAAAGTTTAGTTTCAGTCAAAGCTGGTCATTTCAGGTTTCCAGTAAAACAGCGAAGTTACACGAAACGATTTAGATAGTAAATAGGTCTGAGTTAATTATTGTGAAGATACATAAAAGAAGAAAATGACTGCAGGAACTATATACAGAAAACACAACATTTTTGCGAATCTTTTACGCAACGAAAAATTACTTGGCAATTCTGACGACAACCACCTGTCACTTAACAGTATACCCTGCCAACATGCATAATACCCCAACAGTACGCGGACGTAAGGAACTGAGCCAATTCATGCAGCCACCCTCCACTCTATATATGAACAGACTATCATATTTCGCTTGAACATGACTTTCCATGACAATCTAAATTACTAAGGTCTTCTATTTATGCATTATTGGGGGTCAAACCAATTTTGGTCATAGTATTCATTCACGTTAATCGAAAATTATTAAGGTTAAAGGTACAAAAAGTAAATTCTCTCAAATTTACGAAAACAATTTCAAGGTCACTCATTTATTCCCCAGATTTAAACAATGCCCCACCCCCACACACAGGTGGTAACCTCGCCTTTGTTGCGTCATATAGATCTGTAGTAATATTTGCAGTAGCGACGAATTACGAATATTCACATTACGCGCATCATCCTAAAGCTGCTCTCCAAACTTTCTTCTTTCTTATCCGCTCCCCTCCTTTCTTCTCTAACTTCAGCACACATCTTTCCCTCCGTCGACCTTTCTTCTTGTAAGCCGGATGTTTCGCATAAAAGCGTAAAACAGAGGATTTTACACACACAAACGAAAGAGCGTGCTCGAGCAACAAGAAACAAATGGCTACGAAGTGTAGGTCGGGAGATATAACTCTCCCGTTTATTTCTAATGCACGGATTCACCGTTAGCTACGCAGGCTGAACATTTCATGTCGCTAGTTAACTACAACTGTCTCTTTTATTTGTTATTAAACTCAGTGTTTAACTTTCATATTAACATCCAATCGACGTATTTGCAGCGCTTAAATGAGAGAGACCCAATACTATGTTTCAATAAATTTCCTTTAAAAAAATGAAATTGTTCAGAGAAATCAAGATTTTCCCAATTATAAATTAATTGCAGAGATAATGCTAACGGTTCAAATATTTCAAGGGAAAAAGGAAGACCACATTTGGAAGCATTTTGACAAATAAAGACTTTATAAGGGTCTAATTTGTACTAAATTATGTATACGTTACAAACGAATTATTATGACCAAGATGTATCGACAAAATGAAACTCTCTAATGCTTTATGAATACCAATTCTCTTATCAGTTTGTCTCCGAACCAGAGGCGGATTTAGACACAGGCAATTGCCTAGAGGCTCAAGATTTTGGGGGCACCGAAAGAAAGTAACGGAAAAAATATAACATTTGGAAAAACAATCTTTTTTCTAAATATGTCTCTCTTCTTTTAATGTTCTCTAAAAATGATTTTCCAGATTTTCATTGGATCAGCAAAGATTTCCTACGAATTTCAAATAAGTTGTGTCGAAGATAAGTTATTTATTTTCGGTTTTTAGACAGTTTATACTACTTTCTGCTTATAATATTAAATAAACAAAAATAATTATTACTTTGTTTAAATATTATATAAATAATACATAAATATTACAAATATATGTATATAAAATCTGCTCTGAAAGGGCGCTGTATTTACTGGGGCGCCAAACATTTAAACCTGCCTCTGTTCTAAATTGTGGCGAATAGCTGCGGTATCGTTGCGACGAGAGAATTTTTTTACGAACAAATCGATCTTCAGCAGAAATTTTTCAATTAGGTGCCATTAGGAGACGGAGTAGAGCCCTCATCCTGCGGAAATTGTATTATCATTATTTACTTCAGATAATCTACGTTGGTTCTCTAAAACAATCCTTTCTCGTGAAACTAAATAGGTGTTTCGTCAGAATATTTTATTCCACTGATAATGAAATTTACAATGCAAGGATTCATGTTCAAATTAAATCGAGTGCTCACGCCCGAAATAATATAGCTTATCGAAACTTCACATCGACGTATATAGCGGGAAGGGGTACGCGGAATTTTTTGGATTATCTTCAGTACATCATCAAAAGAAATAAATAATTTAAGACTTACGACCTTATGATGCCATATATTTTGTGCTAGTAAGAACACGACGTTTCAACAGGAACACTAAGAATATTATTTGCTAATTGTAAAAAAGAAAGAGGATATTACAACGATGAAAAAAAATGACTACGACGAGGTCGCTAATGTAGCACGGAGAAAATAATTTATGGTGGCCTGATAGAGAAGCTAAGACCATGGGTGTTCATTAATGAACATACACCAGATGCGCCACCCCATGCAACTCTTTTCGTTGCCAGACACATCAACTTCATCTCTTGACGAGGAAATCGTAAAAGCGATTAAGAAGCGCCGTGTCGAGTGTTTTGATGCGTCGATAGCTTTGACACAGTGTGTTGCATTTCTCTTTTCGTTGCAAAAGAATCCGCAAAGACACGACCTTTAACTTGATTACCCACAGGTTTTAAGATCGCCACATCGTGAGAATTGTTAAAAAATGACCGAAAAATTTAGCTATTTTTCTTCTTTCTTTAGCATTATATATTTTCTGTAAAAAAATTAAGACTAGAAAATATTTTTTAAATTTCTCTTTTAATATGTATATGCTAGTACTTCGAAAAAACATCAACAACTACTAGTTTCAAGAATTCAAAACAACTCTAACAATATTATTTTATATCAATTCTAAATTTTAAATATAATTTTAAACTTCATTTTAAAATTCAAATATTCTTAGTCAATAGTATTCAGATACGTCTATTATTGCATTCTACCAAACATCGTATATTCCGTACGATAAACCACGCGGAGAATTTAAACTAAATATTTTATCCTTAAAATTGTAGGAACCAAGGGTATTCAGTAGTTCTGAAAAAAAAGTTTTTGGATTCTTTTCCAATATAAATAATTTTATTCAAAGAAACCATATTTTCTACCCTGTATATTCTACGGAATATGCTAGACCAGTCTCTAAACAACTGCTGAGTAGCCTGATTTCGAAAAGTAGGAAGTATGAGCGCGTGATTCCCCACTTTCGTTTGTTTGATGTTACATAATTTCTATTTATTTTTTCTGGGAAGGGAGCACGTCAACGGGATCCAGAGAAAGAAAGAAATAATAAATGCAAATTGTTAGCTCTTTTGAAGATAGCGTAATTAGATATGAATAAGTAGAAAACGTTTGTACTATTTTATTTGTTATATTCTCTGAGTCTGTTAATTCTTCACCTGGCCCGGGTTTTTCNGGATTTTTTATTCATGCTCTCTAGGCTCTTGTCTAGGGACGGCGTCCATTGAAATAATGAATCTCGAATTTAGTGTTATTTTAATACTTACGATTTACAAACAATGTTTTCCGAATAATCTATAGTTCGATAATAATACGTACTTGTGAAATATTTTTTTTTGTGTTAAATACAAATTTGTTGGTATTCTTTGATATTATAACACCTCGTTAACTTTTTATTCTTATCTAAGAAGTGTGCTGAAATTTTTAATTTGTATTTAAAATAGGGCCCTAGATCAGAATTGATGGGATGGGTCCTAGTTTGCTTCCGGAGAGTAAATTAGTTCAATGTCCTCCATGTGATCATACGCAGTTTGTACTGCTTCTTTTGACAATAACTTCATTATTATTATTTAAAGGAACCTTTTTTCACTGGTTTAATAATACGTAATACGGGTATATCACTAAGACATTATGTATGGCTTATAGTATTGTCTAAAATTCTCCGAACTATACAACATGTACCTAGCACCACATATTTCTGCATCTCTTTGTAGGTACTGGGATGCAGTCCCAACAGCCTTAACCCTTCATGGAGTTTCTTGGGGATGACTCCAGTAGCAGAGATAATAAACGGAATAACGGTGACTTTTTCTTGATTCCACATCTCTCGTATCTCTGCAGCCAGACCTAAATATTTGGTTACCTTCTTCCCATGTTTCTTGGACATATTATTATTATTATTATGACATTAAGGCAAAAAAGTGAATCTAATGTACGTANTGGACATATTATTATTATTATGACATTAAGGCAAAAAAGTGAATCTAATGTACGTAAAAATTAGATGTAGTGAATAAACGTTACTTATCAGGAGCTCATTATAATATAAAAATAGCCCAAAATAATAGATGCTGTGTATATACAAAAAAACAACAACAAAGAAATCTTTGTTTGATCCACACAAAACGACTCCGTCCCATTGTGCGACGGACGCTTCCTTCGCTGTATGTTGCTGAGTCGCTCGTCGACGCAGAGCATCGACGGCGGCTGCTGACGTATAAATAGCGTTTGCGCCCAGCGGGAAGGCGAACGCGACGCCGGCGACGCCGCCGTAGCGTCGCAACGCAGCTGTCGCGCCGACACGCGCGTACACACGCACGTAAAAAACACGGCGATGGAACTACGCCAGCACTGCACGGAAGACGACTGCGTTCAAGGCGGGAACACACGCGACTCGGTTCCTCATTGCTAAGTCGTCGTCATAAGCAGTTGCGAAAATCTCTCTTCATTTACACAGACGCGCCTGTATCTAATTTGAAGATATTAGATAGAAACTTTGAAGACGATCTGACAATACTGTGAAGGAATAAGTATTAAAATCTAGACTTGTTCACATTTATTAAAATAAACGTTTACAAACATACAGAAGTCTCTTAAATAGATCTGAACCTCATCGCCAGGTAACAAATTAATTACGTTATGTTGAAAGAAAATGGGAGGGTCCCGTGTTCAAATCTCGGTCCCGTCTCCCATTTTCATTCAACATAACATATTTAAACGTTTAGGCAGAATGCGCTATGTTCACACTTAATATAATTCGTGGTGTACTAAAAAAAAATTTTTTTTTCGTATTCAGTAGAATATTTAATTAATATTTTGATTGTGTGCTAATCTGGCAATAACATTTTACTAATTTAAATTATTAAGTTATAATACACAGCTTATCTTCCAGATATTGTTTAACATTTTGCTATGCGATTCTCAAAAGTTATTAAGCAGCAAAACTTTCTTCATTTATTACACAAGCTTTGTTGCAATGGGGAAGACCAAACTCTTCCAACGATATATCGAAGAGACGTGCTTAAAAATTTCGAGTATTGTGAATTTGCGCCATAACTCCAAAATAAGGGGTTAATCATATAAGGTTTTCGACCAGAAAATTTAGTTAAATATATAGTTTATGGGAGTTAAGCAAAATTAATATAATATAAATAAGAAAAAGAACAAACGAGCTTAATATTTGGAGAGAGCTACTGAAGGATAAAAATGGATTCCTAAAACATTACTTCGGAAACCAAAGACATAACATCCCAATACATTATCCCTCTTCTTAAGACTGACAATGACTAGTAGGAAATAAGGAACTATAAAGAACATTTCATGAAAATAACAAAATCATCAATCGACAAATTAATGAAAGCGCGCTTGTGACGACTCAACGGAGAACCGGTTCAACGTCATTGCGCTACATGGCAAACGTGGTCTCTCGTTAGGGCACACCTGCAAATTACACTGCAATTTTCATCAGAGATCAGGTCTCAGTTCGTGCTCCCGCAGAGCAGCATCTGGAGGCAGCAACTTCGCCTCTCGTTCTTCTTTAAAGGTTCGCCAACGCTCTCTAGTGTGGCTTCAGGAAATGTTAAAGAACAGTGAAAATCGCACGCAATACTCACTGTCGTAATGGTCGTGTATGTGAAATGAGGTGTTGTCAAGTGATTGTTAACTTACCGTTTACTCGGTTTAGTGTCATCATAAGATAGGAGAAGTATTTATTATTTTTTTCTTGCTTTCATTTAACTTCTTTTTTCTTCTTCAGTTAGTATGTTTGTTTCGTTGAAATCTTGCAAGTAACTTTTGAACCAGTTCCCGTAATCGGAATCGACTAAAATCTGGTCAACATGTAAACAACGTACAACGTCTAACGCAAATAAATTAAAAAAAAAAAAGTATTTCTACTTTTGAACAGAATTTTATTATTCTCTTATTTTGTAGCAATATATTGAATGATTCTATCAAATAATGAACGTTTTCTAAACAATGGAACTATTATTATTATTATTATATACTTTACCTCCATCCTATTTTCAAGTGTTCAACGTACGTTGTGTACCACATAGATGAGAAGGCACAAACGAAATGTTGGAGATTCAAACAGCAAAAATCTCCCAGTGCTGATATATTAGTAACTTTGTTACCCCATATACTACGCTTTGTCCTCAGATGTGAGAAAAGAGGTTTTATGCTGCAAAAATGTAATTTGAACACTGCCGAGGGTGGTCTTAGCACGTTTGATGCATTAATGCAGCAAGCAAGGTTTTCCTTCGTCTCTCTCATGAGCATTGTATATATTTTATATTTTTATAATAATTAAAACAAATAATATCACATAAATCAAAATCCAAAAAATCCAATTTACATTCTTAATAATGGAAGAGGTCCATAATTGAAAACAGTTTACGAACCGCTGGCCTGTACCACCATCTTCAGATTCCAGAGGTCAACAATAACAATGGTAGCGTCTCTTAAACCATTCGCTACGTAATTGAGATGATTACTCAAGTGCTCACTCAATAGTCGAGAGAAGATAAAAAAATTCTTAGGTTCCCCACAGTGTGACCATACAACAGAATAATAACCGATTCATGAAATATAACGAAACACACACACATGTAACCCTTTGAAATCAACATAGCTTACCAGATTATTTTTTCGTTATAAAGTTTTACCCCCATGTCCTACAGAATAATTATTTAAGTAAGTAATTTATTAACTTGATACAAATTATGGGTTAAATTACAATTTAAGCAGAAGTATAATTTTGTGGTCACTTCGCGGATGATACATAACGAGAAAACAGGGTTGTACTCGTATGTATGCGAGATCCAAATTCAGGGAAGAAAAGTATTTCTCCAAACCTTTGGATGTGACATCCAAACCTTATAGTACCCGAACTATAAGATTGGGATGTCATATCCAAAGGTTTGGAGAAAATCTTTCCTTCCTCTGAAATAGGAACACATACCGAATCCTAGCGCACTCACATCCATAGTGTTTTATCAGTGCATGAAAGAAACTAACAGAAAATAAATAGCCGACGAAAAATCTCTGATATAAAATAAAAAATACTGACAACTTGACTATTTGAAACGTGAGCAATTCGAGCACAGGATGGTTGATAAATTGAGCCCCTCCCCACGGATGGCGAGGAAGTGCAGTCGTACCCACCCGCTCATGCCTATTCTTACAACTAGGTCACATTGAACAACAAACAGGCGGCTCCAATGGATAGTGGGTGTTGTGGACGGACGGATCATTTTGCGAGCTGAATGAAAGTTTCGTTATTTTCCACTCCTTGGCGTCGCTTTAGAACGAAATATAAAAAAAATCAAATTCACGTTTGATTTTTCCACGGTGATCGAGAAGAAATTTCAATAGAAACATCTTTATGAACATTTCATTCATTTTATTATTTACGAAACCGATTTTGTTCATAAATTAGAGTAATTCCGACACGACGAAAACATTGAATATTACGAGTTTGTCAAACGCAGAGGGTAGTTAACTCAATTAACACCTCTACGATCCTTTACGATCATACTGTCACGTGGAATGTAAACTATTCCCAATACCGTATAGTTTTTGTAACACTACAAACGAACGTTCAACAAAATTATCATAATTTAAAAGTCATATCTCTTCGAAACACGAAAACGGGTAAATAGAGTACCGTAATAGTCGTGCGAAGTGCGTAATAAATATCAGTTGGTAAATTCCTAAATCACTTTACGCTCCCTTCCCGCAGAGATTGCACCCAGGGGATCACATGCTCCTATATTCTGATGTAACGGGGATATATTATGATCTTCGTACTTAAAATTCTCGGAAACACGTTTCAATTAATTTACATATGTGATACATAATCTAATAGATGCACCTTCATTAGATCGAATGACAACAGCAATTTGATGCTGAATAATTTTACGGTACATCCATCAGTTTCAATTTCGGAGCAATCAATCGCAGAAGAGATTTTGAGCAGGTACCTCCTTAGCCAAAATATGACATCCCAACCTTATAGTTCGGATACTATAAGGTTCGGATGTCACGACAAGTATTGGAATGCTACATCCAAAAGTTTGGAGAAATATTTTCCTTTTCCGAATTTGGATATCGCATACAAGTCTGTTTTCTCGTTGTGTATTTGCGGAGTGACAGCAAAATTACACATATGCTCATACTGTAAATCTATATTTTTTACCAAGTTACGTCAATAAAGAACTGGGAATGTCATTAGTAACAATTGTTATATTTTAGATCATGGGGTAAAACTTTATAGCGAAATATCTGGTAAGGTATTCTGATTTTAAAGGGTTAAAGGGATCAGTAAGATTGCGTTAAAATAAAAAAATTTCGTTAAATTTACTAACTGATTATTATTCTGTTATATGGGAACACTATGAATAGTCTTATCTACGTACAAAATAACCCAACACAAATCGTTCTCATCTTGAACATTGATTCATTGATGTTTTAGTTAGCAGAAAGTTACTTATAAAATATGATTCAGAAATAAAAATTTAAAGGAAACCTAATTTAGCTCTGTGTATGACGGTGATACAAGTTCCAGAACGTTTTTCCACAGTTATATAAAAACAGCAGTTTATTTATTCCCACATAATTAACGTAAACAATAAATTTCTTTCTAGGAAATACATACCATCTAGTCCAATAGCTTAATGATAGCAATTTAACAACAACAAAGTACTCTGACCATTTCAACCCCAGGCAACCAGCAATGAAAACGTAGCTACAGGGGAAATGTTCCATAACTTTAAAAACTTACGTCTAAAAGTTGTAGCCTGTTTCATCTCCTAATTCTAAAACGAAATGAAAGTAAAATTAAATCTGTGGCTTTTGTACCTTCTCTCATATACGTCAGATCTAACTTTATACAATAAATAATTATTTCATGAATACTATTTTTTTAACGTTCAGTGGATAAACAAACAAATAAACAAGCAACCTTGGCGGAATCAAAATAAGGCTTAATTTAAGGATTACTGCTTGCGGGGAAGACAAAACATAAGGAAATATCAAGAAAACTTGCAACCACAATTTACCACATAATACGTAACTTATAGAGAAAAATTACAGTTTTAAGAGTTTCGTTCAAACAAGAGGCATTTCAACAAATAGTTATAAAATTCATAAATATCTTTTAACGTAATTGGGTAGTAAAATTGCAGGAGGAATGGCGGAGGACATCTACCATCGAACACAACAGAAACCATTAAAGCTGACTGAAGTAACGTGACAAAGCGTTTATCAATATAAATAGCTTCGGGTTAAAAGTGGTTGCATGTTTGCGTGATGCAATTTCTGAAATTGACAACCGTTACCTCACAATGCTTTTTTCCTTGAACGATGCAACGGGAATTTTCTTCTTCTGCAAATTGTTTCTTAGTCGGTTTCCCCGCTAACTATTCTCTAATGCGACATAATGTCTCCAGCTTCTGTGTAATTAACATTCCTCTCTAACTAATTAAGGAAAACAGTAGCAGAAACACCTCACCACATCAGTGAGTGACAGATCCAAACAATTAACAAGATGAAATTAAATCGGACATTTTCTTCCCTATATCCAAGTATTACACATAATAACACAGACCACAAGAAAGTTGGTCTGTTCCAAAGACTACATCTCTGTATCCTTATACATTTTGATGCGCAGCATTGCTTCATCTTCCTCCGTTTTTTTACATCGCGAAAAACCACATTTATATGCAAAAAAGTATTTTTTTAAACTAAGAGGTGATGAAAATTCTGAATTTGGATTCAGTGCGTCAAAATTCAAAAAGATACACAGGTCCAGTTTTTGGAATATACCAATTTGCGTGTCTACCTCCTATATTTAGGGTTTCTTTTGCGGGTTAAAAAAAGGAGGGTATGGAGCAATTCTGGTCCCTGATTTGGATACATAGGTCTAGTCTTAGGAGACATACCAATTTTTCTTCTGTATTAAAGGGTGGGTTTTCGCGATTAAAAATAAGTAGGAAGGTGGGGGTTCGAGCAATTTTGAATTCAACGCGTCAAAATATATACTCTTTGGAACAGATCAGTTTTTTCTCTCCTGTGTACCTGTGTAATATGAATGCTCATAAGTTTATTTCTTCGGAAGAATATTAGAAAATGACATCACTAGCATCATGAACGTTTAGATAAAAGTTGCTAACTTCTTCAGGCTCAGCTTGCGAAAGGATAATTTCATCTGATGACGGTAAAAAAGATTAAGAGGAGGCCAAACGTGAAAAGTCGCGCGAGTCATTTAAAACGAGTTATGAGTAAATGGCCATCAGAAGCAGCCTTTTCCTGCTCATCATTTAACTTTCGTTTATACAACGATTACTTTTCTCGCTTTCTGACAAGCTGCTTCTTCACTTTGTTGCCCGGAACGTTTTGAGACCTCTACTAATTTACATTATAAAAATGTACGGACATTCTACGTACAAAAATATTAGCTAATAAGTCAGAAAAAAGAAAGGTAATAATTATAATAATAAATTTGTTTAAAACCTCTTGTATGTCTTTTCCCGCTAGTGATATAGTTAAATTCTCGTGAGCCTGTAACATAGGTTCAATGTAAGGAATTAAAATAAAATTTAAAAATACGTAATAACGCTTTATTTTCATTTCATTTTGAAGATGAAGTGTCTTTTCAAATCATATGAATATTTCCCTTTGATTGCATAATAATGTATTTTACATTTACTGCATCTTAGAAGTGCAGATTCATTTTCTTACAAAAATTAAATTAATACGACCTTTCGTAAAACGATCAAATAATGATTCAAAAGTATAATCGAGGAAGTCAATATTGCGGTATGGTGCAGGTTTACAATCAGAACAATATGAATAATATAAATGTTTCGCAACACTGTACTTCCATGTTTTATTGACACAGGTTGGAAGTCACGTTTGTGTGTTTAAAAAGACACTTTACTGAATGGTAAATAAATTATCAAGCAAAGTTTTCTTTCCATCTCAGATTGGAAACGAGAAATTCTAGATTTAATTTAAATATAAACAACATCAGGACAATAAATATTTCCAATAACAAAATATTTTATGCTATTGAAAGTACACAAATCTTGTAATATTCTCAGTACTTAAATAATATTTTCACATCTAAATCAAAAAAGTTATGTTAAATAATATCAAGATTAAACTAGGACAATCAAGATAGACTATTTCTCAGAACAAACCGAAACGTAGTCAACGTATTTTAAGTAATTCTCTAAGTATGCGATGAAATTTAATATGGATAACAGAAACTACAAGATTTTAAAATTGTCTTCTTATTAATGAGATTTTTATCATGCTTTTCATCTTGTCAATGAAAATCAGGTCAATTTTTAGAGAAAGGAAATTTAGCGGACTTTCCCCTTTCTCCAAAGAAGTGGTTCACAATACAAATGAAGGATATTTCAGTCATCTAATTTCCTACTTAAAAAGTACTTTTGTTTTACACAACAAAAGAAGCTTTGTTCTGAAAAACAAACTAAGTTTACCAGAAGATCTAGATATCTTAAACACGTGAGCTTAAAGATAGTCTGATTACATAGTTGTTCGGACTATCAAATTGTATGTAAATATATTCAGACACTGGAATTTATTGTAAATTATACAAAACAATAAGAGAAATTAATGTCAATTACTTAATAAGGTAGAGAAATTAATGAATGTAACAATTTCACACATATAATTCAATAATTTTCTTTATTGACGACTTTATTTACTTACACATGATATGCCTTATTGGAAAGTAAAAAAAGCAAATAATGAAACGAGTGCTTTATTATCCCACAGGTCAGAAGCATTCTGTATAACTTTGGAGCAATTTAATATTTTTCTCTTTATAAACACTGAATCAGAAACTTTAGGGAAGAAATATCGTGATTGAGAGGCCGCATGTATCACGAGATTTGGTTTAATGCGCACAATAAAAAAAATAATAAAAAAAACGTTCTTGTTCTCTCTCATAAGCAGGTGGAATTTTGATTTCTTAAATTTTGATCATATTCTTAACTTGCGTCTACCCTCCTATTAAGAGTTGTTAAAAGGGTAGAAACGTGGTGTACTAATGAATTATAGCAATAAATATTAGTGTTAGTCCAAATAGGTTCCAAAATATGTGATCTATATATACAAAATATGAATGATAAAATAACTATGATCAATATGTGTTAAAATCAGTAAATAAATATTCTCCCTGAAGTTTTGAAGAGCATCTCCAACAAAATAAAATTGTAAGCACAAAAACTTTTTCAAACCAAGTTTTTATTTGCGTTAGATATCACAATATTGCATTAACAACGGGTTTTTACATGTGTAACAAATTTGAGTCATTTTCGACAACGGGAAATGATTAATAAGTTACTCGCAAGATTTCAAGAAAACAAATATGACAAAATACGTTAAGTTAAACAATGCTTGTATAAATTAGGGAACTCAATATCTAACAGCTCGAAAAAGAAGGGGGGAAATTGGAATCCCGGTTCTGAACTGCATCAAACTCGCCCAGTAGTCGTGGGCAAAACTCAAGCGACATTGTCACGTGAGCAGAGTACAACGGATTTGCGCAGTGAATCGCGTGAAGGGTGTAGGTGCCGTGTGGGAGGAGTGGAGTCGGTCATCAAAGGCGTTGGATTACTCGCCGCCCGATATATCCACACGAGCGCGCTTATCCTATTTCGACTGCGCGCTGGGTGTAAACGCAGCACCGGCCCACCCGGCTCTGTTCGAAAGTAGAACAGGCTGCGTTTGTCGAATACACAGCGCAGGAAATGGCTTCACCGAATAATTGAACACTGGTAAAAAAAACCCACAAAGAACGAGAAATGAGAAAAATAAGAGGTAGTGATCACGGAACTAGAAAAAAAAATTCTTATGTCGGTATTAAAGTAAGAAACTGACAGTATAATTGGCATCATTAATTCGCATTGGCAAATATCTTCTGAAAAAGCACAGAAAAATGTACGTGAATAATAGATAAACTGCAAAGCGTAAAAACTTAACAGAGATTATTCTACTAAATAAAAGTTAGAAAAATACGTGATATGTATTTCTCAGCAGAAAAGACCTCTGCGCCTTTGAAATTGAGAGTCAATCACTAGTGATCCAAACTCAAATGTTTTCAGAACAAACACGATAATTCAAGATTAAAAATTAGGAATAATAAATGTTTTTACAAATACTTAAAAGCATGAAAAAATTAACAATTTCATCAGGAAATAAATTCTAAGTGATTGCATCAAGTTTCACTTTCCGTGTATTTGCTTTTATCCTTATTTTTATTCGATAAGAATTCAATTTTGCAATTGCATCATCTGAAATATAAATGGACATTTGAAAAGTATACACCGGATTTCATTACATAATTATTAGTGTTAAGATTCCCGTGCTAACGAATCGCTTTTATAAATGTGACCAACGTTCCAACAAATCACAGAAATAACCAGCCTTTCCGTCTCGGTCTTGTCAAAACAACGTCAGTTAAATGCACGAGTTTAGCGAAGACGAAGATCGAGAGCAAAAACAAAAAAAAAAGTTGGCACGGAACACAGCGCGTTGAAGTTCTCCATTCACTCTAGACTCCCACGCAGCACTACCTCAACATCGCGAAAACTAGGAAAGATTAAAGAGTGAAATTCGTAGAACTAATAAAAAACGATCAAAATGTAGAGAAACTTAATGAGCCTAATTGACTCATATTGTCTCCTAAAACTTTACCGATGGTTTCTATTTTGTTATTCTCATCCTTTTCTCAAAGACATTTTTATGACCTTAAGAAGTTATAGGAAGCAGCTAACAACAAACATGTAAAAATTACGCTTATAATACATGTATAACTCAAATATTCCATCACGACATTGGTAAAAAAGTGCATTCATTACTTAACAGAAATTCTATTTTTGAGAAACATTTTGGTAACAGATATTTCTCAAATAATAAAATATTAGGAGACGTAAAAAAATATACATTAAGAAATATTATTCCATTTCCTCCATGGTTGTTAAGCAAAAATATAAAAAATCTGCGAAGAGGACTATTAAAATTGTTACGTCAAAATCATGCAATATTTTTTTACCATTTTCTTTAAACAATGAATAATATCATAACTTATAATGACCCTACAAAATAATGAAGGCAGTCTATTAACATTTTAAAACCATGTAGTACCCACATCTCATTCGTAATTCTGATAGTCCCACGAGATGCTTAGGAGCAAACCTTGACGAAATAAAATATAAATATGTCATTATTAATTTTAAAATATTTTGTAGTCAGGTGTTCCTTTTTCTAAAATATTAATAATAATGGGTCAACTTTGACCAAAATTCCAAATATTGTGTAATATCTTAATCTTCCTTCTGAAAGTAAACTGGCAATTTGTCAAAGAACGTTATGTTTGGCCATATTCCAGAACATATTTCTGCTTGACTGCAACGATTATTAGACTACCACAACTCTGGTTTATTTATGTGAATTTTATAGCATGATTCCTCGTTAGAAACAAACCACATAAAATACATGATTTGCTCGGAAATGTATGAAAATTCAATTGAACTAATAGTATATTCATCGGATTATGAGCAAGTTACTCGGGCGAAATATATGATTCAATAATAAAGGAAATAAAATAAGAAATATGAAACCATAACCACAATTCATAGTGCGTTGCTCATGGTTTTCATTCACAACACTTTTTCTCGTTCATACGTGTTTTTAATTCCATTTTTATCGACTTTAAGATGATTCGTAATAATTTATTTTTTCTTGTTTACGCATAATTCTTTAACTTCAGGGAGCGATTTCAAGAAGAGACTCACAAATCTGACATGGAACTCATTCCGTCCTTTTTCGAGAATAAATGTCACCAATATTCCCCTTCATTGTGTGTAGCATCTTCAAATTAATAAGTACATAAATAAAATTTTAATAGATCAGTAATTAGTCTTTTTGTTTTCAATATACACAAAACTACTACCAATTAATTGACGTTACAAGAGTTAATGTTCGGTTCCCTTCGAGACTTGTGCTGTCTACAAGGCCAGTGGACAAAAGTGAGTCTGACAAGAGAAGACTGGCATTCTACGCGCCCGGTTTCCACCGGACTTTTGCGAGGCCCAGTCTCCATAGCAACAAGAGAGTAAGACGGGGATGTCGGATATAACCGTATTGGCGACACGGTCCTCTTTTGGTTTGAAGTGGGTGTCAAAGAACCTTATAAGGTCGAATGAGTTCAGAACTGTTTCCTTACGATGTCCAAGGGTTCGAATTCCGTGTGAGGCATATCTCTCTTAACGAGTAGCATCATCGACCTAAAGGGTACGCAGAAGATATATCTAGATGCAAAAACTATGTCACCCAACATACAAACCTCCGGATACATGATTGATTGTGTACATTACAGAAAGCCCCGGGACCCATCGTCACCGTTCGATAAGAAATATTAAAGCTTAATGGAAGAGAGTGAAATAATACACGTCAACTCCCTGTATTGACTATGTTAAGGGAAAGAATTAGAGAAATGAAATAAATAGAAAAAAAAGTAGCATAGATCACAAAAATACTCAAGCAGACTTAAGCGATGATGATTGGCTCGAGGACACAAATAAGCCATTCCGAGGTGATTCTACTAAGTCTCGATTCCAATTATAGTTTCCATACGAACAATTAGACAAACACAATTGACAGTGGTGACGCAATTGGCTATCTCAAGGGATTTGCGATATACATTACCGGGAGACTTTTCAGCAGTGTTTATTAATTAGGTGCTAAGTGATCACGTAGGTCTATGTTTTAGTAGTATTTTTTTCGATCCACAAACTGTGGGGTTGCGCTTCACAGGAGTGACTAAGAACATCGCACGATTTTCCTTCCCTCTATCCTCTAACACGTTATTAAATAAATAAATATCCATTCTGTTTCAGGAAGAGACGTCAACCAGAACTAGTAGAATCTATTATTTTGAGACAAAATTACAGGACTTCTTCGTTGTAATAAAAATTTGTACTTTAGAAACTAATTAGTATTTTTCTCTTGTTTGAAAGTATACGCACTCCGACATCGACGACCAGCCATGAGCAATTTACAAATTGATCCCACCTAACAAGGACGGGGTTGCATCATAAATGAAGTTAAGAAAACAAGATAATTTAGAGAAAACGCACTCTTTCTCTAAATTATTTACTTTCCCTTCTGGATTCGAGGTGACCGACGGGATAAGTCCCAATATCATGCTCCACGTGCAATACACAGCACTTTCCTCAAGAGCGTAAAGAGTTTAAAGGAGATCGGAAAAACAAGTAATCGTGAACAGCTATTGAAGTAGTGCAGTTAAATAAACATGTAATTAGTTAGCACAGGCACGTATTTACACTACCCATGCATAGCACACCGTAAGAGATAAATATCATTGACTTATGCATGTAAAGAAATCACTTCGTATTTCAGGGGAAATTAGTGTGAAAGTGACAGCCCTTACCCGACACCTAATTAAACCACTGAAACATGGTTTGGAGTACCCTGACAACGGCAGGGTCGTATTCAGATGTTTACCACATGCCAAGCGAAACAACGCAGCCGAACGCACAACGCAAAAAATAAAACGCATTCTGACTTCGAGACAAGAACATCTTGCAAACAGAATTCGCAACTGAAGAGGGTTACATTCTTGAAAAGTCTTCGTTTAACATTACACTATCTCCTCATCTGGGAAGACGTACCAGATATAATCTTGAAGGTTTCCGCACCCGGTGTCACGCAATAGTGTGCTATCCAACCGGACAGCTAAGTACTGCAGACGTACAAGATCATTTGCACCCGTGATGCAAAAGCACAGCTAATAAACTAGACTATCACGGTCAAAAATTAGACCTGTAAACACTAATCAATAAATAAAAAATCGATTCAGAGTTATCTTAGAAACTTCGATACATTTATCTCAACAATGCACGGGGTATTTCTAAGAGGTACATATTGTACAACAACGAACAAAAAAATAAAATTCAACAGTTCACAAAACGAGTACATTTGAACGTGTGAAAATAAAATCGATGTTCTCTATCAATAAAAAGTATCAATTCTAAAATTCGAGAAACTTGAAAGGCATCGATAGAATCACGCTGCCAGAGGATCTTCCAAATGTACCTTTGCCAAGGGGCGTGATCCACTGACTGACGCCGGTCTCTCCGCCTACGCTGGCTATTGGCCAGATGGAATCAGTTTAGAGGTCACAAGGGAAAACATGGAGAGGAGTTGAAAACGTACAAGGGACCAAATCGACTAATAACTTAAAAAAAGAAACACATAAGCTTTAAAAAAGTGACACTATGCATGCAGCAAAATATAAATAAAGGTATCTGTGATTGTTTAATATCACTAGTAGATCAAATCAGTCAACCTCATACACAGATGTAAGGTCATCACATGACTAGGAATGTGACAGAAAAAAATGAAGTTAGTGGTATTTATATCGAAAGGTATCGAGCAAAACGAAGGAGAAGAAATAAGAACGGGGAAAAGTTTCCGCTCTAGATCGGAAGGTAGCTGGACTTCTCGCCAAGTGGAGAAATCAATTAAAGTGTTTCGCAATCGATTGGAATAGATTGAAAGGTTTCTGGGTATTCAGCCTCACCTGAGTCGCTAAAAATTCACGAGGTGTTAAGAGAAGAATAGAGAATAGCGAGTATTGCTAAAGATAATCTGTTCTCTTCTCTCTTTGCTTTCGATTTTTGAAAATATCACGAAGAGAAAAACTTAGATATTCTCTACAAAAATACTTAAGGTACGCTTGGAAAATATTAATATTATTTTTCAACTTCTGAAACCAGAAGACAATATACATTTAATATCCTAACACGAGCTATGTGAAAGTGAAAATAATAAACTATAATAAACGGAAAAGTATTACGACGAATACATTTTTAGGTAACTTTCAGAACACATTTTATAAATGCACAATATTGTCAGATAAAAGAAAAACATTAAAATTTAGTTTAGGTCACCAATTACACTATTGACTACGTTCCATGTACTGACCAAGTCATCATATCATTCAAATAAGCCATATACAAACATATTTTACTTGACATATAAAAGAACTCTTACTTCATAAGTGATTTGAAAGAAAAAAGATATCTTACAGACATGATCTTCTATACTAAGTTAGACGTTTTATTCATTTCATTCACGATTAATAATACAAAAGTAAAATAAATTAACATTTCTGTTGATGGAAGAACAGAAAATACCAAAAGAAATTATACGAAAATAAATTAAACCACAAATAAAATGTTTTTATGATATAAAATAAGACTTTATGGTTCACACCATAAAACATGCTCAAATTTGATATTTGAAATTTATTTTTCGAAGTGTACCCAAATATTTGCATAAGTCGAATATTTTAGTTGGTCCCTTCACTTTTACACCGATATTTTTCTCCATTTCAGTAATTTTATTCTTTCATTGACATCAAAACCCAGTACTGATCACATAATCACTATAATAATGATAAAAAATGGGCAATGTCAAAATGAGTCCATTCTGTTTAGAAAACAGAAGAAAGTCCGAATGTCGGAGCTGTTCTCCTCAGCAACAGTTGAATCCGCTCCTGAGCTTCAAGTGTCTCGGGAGGGAAAGTTTGTTTACTTGTAACAGAGCGCATGCGTATGCCTTGAAAGTAAGCGCGCGGTGGAGTCGCGTCCAGCAGCCTCCTGGAGGGGTCAACCACCTCATCTCTGCCGACGCCGCCACAAACGCCGGTCGGTCGGGAGAAATTGTCCAGCGCCCGCCGGCGAAGGACATGCAACTCGGGAGGCAAGACCACGGTGCTCCTGAGAGTACGAAATCAACAGGTTCAGCGAGAAGGCATGTTACGAGTGGGGGGGGGGCGAATACCTGAGAGGGTCGGTGGTACAAAAATAAGGAAAATATAAGTATTTTTTATTCTCATCTATAACAAGTTGGTCTGGCATGAGTTGAATTATATTTTTACGTGCATAATATAGTTCGAATAATATTATTTTCGTACAATATATTACAGGTACCGAGTCACTAAGTGCGGGGAGGGCGTACGAAAGACAGATTTCAAGTCACGCGACGTTACTTATCTCGTCTGATTTATTTACCTCTTCTATGAGATTGTTTTCGCGTCTATTCAGTTCGGATTTCTCAACTTCTTGCGTGTTGCGAAAGCAACACATGGAATTTAACACAGTTATTTCGCGTTTCAGGTAATAAACATAATATAAATTGATAATAAATGTAATTTACTTTCTTTCTGCACATCAATTATTACATTTGACGTGGATTTTATCGAAGTCAATCAAGTCGTTAGTAACATCACGTAGTAGTTACGTACTAACTATATTCTACATCCTATCACCGACCGGTCAGGAGAGTCAACTAGGAAGAAATTTAACTTACCACAATCCGAATTCAATATAAATGTTTGAGCAAATATTAAAATGAATCGCACATAGTTTAAGTTCCTTCCGAAGTTCAGAAAGTATCCTCAACAAAATATTTGGCAATTCGGTATGTATGAGAAAAAAAAGTTTCATTACGAAATCTTAAAAATAAAATAAAAATGATACCTTAGAAAAAAGAAAAAGTTGTTTCATGTTAACGTTTTTCCCCTGACACGAAGGAAAGAAACCATGAACAACAATTAAAGTTAATTATTATTATTTCAAGGTTTTAAAACTAATTCATCAATTATATAAAATATCGGATAAACGATTTCCTTAACATATATTAAATATTTTTACTCTGTATCTTAAGAAACAATGTTTTCAAAATGTCACTTTGTTCAGAATAATCTATGAACAGCAAGCAAATTAGAATTGTACTATTCTCTCAAAACAAATGCCGATACAAACACACTTCTGGAGTAGGAAAATGGTAAACCAAGCAATTACCGAAGGAATTCTGAAGAACGGTATATTATAATCGGAGAAATTCAGACCATCGCTAGCAATTACATTACACAGGTACACATATCTTAAAAGAGTTTATTTTACTATTCAAGTTTATTTACTTTACTACTATCTAGTTCAAGAGCTTTTTATTTACCATCCTTCCGTTACAACTATAATATCAATGAATCGTGTATTTTTTTTTCCGGAATAAGGAATGGTTGTGACACAGGAACGTGTAACCACAACACAACTTTTAACTTCCGAGTAGTCCAGTCGAAAGACGAGATACTGTGCCGAAACATTCGCGGCTTGCAGCCCTACATAAACCAAACCCGAGCCATTACCTGGTGTTGTAGTACAAGACTCCTGTTATGTTCTTGAGGCGAAACAAGGTACACGAAAACTGGTATGCTTAATAGAGAGACAAGTTTTCGATCGATTTGCTCATGACGTCACGAGGAAGCGACGAAACCTTGTGGTTTTCTAGGAGAAGTAGGTGGGGTTGGGGTAAGGAGAAAGTAAAACTAAGCAATACAATAAGGTCATTACTACATTCGTAATCGAACAGTCACGAAAAATATAAATTGGAGTTTTCAATAACAATTCAACTCACAAATTCTTATGCTCCACAAGTAGAAGATATTCCATTGCATTACTATCGAGTAAAATAATTTTTTACGCGAGTCAAAGTGCTTTTACATCATTTATGAATTTTTGTTGTTATCATTAATGAAAAATTCATTTTATACCGAAATAAATGTCCGAGCCTCTTCATTTTTATTTAATTATTCCAATTTTTCTTGTTCATATCTATCGTTTTACTCCCCGTTTTTTGTACACATCAAGTACCATTCTCATCCGAAACCCCTTGTCCCCTGGAGATTCTGGACGGCCAGTCTCTCAAACACCTGCACACGCTGAGAGCGGTCTTCGGCAAGTTGGTTGGTGCACGGCTCCGGACCAAGCGTGCAACGACCATCGCCCGAAGGAAAGATCACAGCATTTGAAACGAGTCCTGCAAGCGCGTTGAGGATGGGCCGCATCGAGGGAACCAGAAACCCACCAGGCACAAGATCAAAACTTCCGGTTTCAGATAGAGAAGAAAAACTGGTAGAAGGATCCCAGACCAAACCAGGAGGTACTCAGAACCCTTATTCTTCATGGATCTTTTTTTCGGAGCGAGATCCGAAAAATAAAATATCAGTCTCCAACATCGGGTTTGATCAGTGGCGGCGATTGGGAGTCGACATCCTCCCCTCCCCACTTTTTTAAGGAAAGATAAAAATTTCAGTTGAAGGAAAGATCAAATTTCAAAACATACTTAAACTGAGAATTATAAAAAAAAATACACCAACCCTGATGTGGTAGTCACCAATTGTTATTTAATCGTACTTAGTGGAAATATGCAGAAAATATCATGTAAATGAAAATTGTCGATATTTTTTGCCCCCCCCCTCTTGATTCCCAATCGCCGCTACTGGGTTTAATAAGTATAAAATGCTGGTACACTAATTTTCACAAACACTACTCTTACAACGGTATAAGTTTAATGAAGGGGAATATGAAATGTTAAACCTATTACGTCCATACTTTGAATTATTTACCATTATTTGCAGTTCACAGAAACCTTCTGTGATTCGCGGAACACAGGGTACCTTTACTGAGGATATCGGGTCGTAAAAGAAACGAAAAAAAGAAGAGTATTCTAAATACTTTTAATTTATCTTCTTACTTTTTCTTTCCTTTTTGTGTCATCGCTTCAGACAATGAAGTCACGCGTTACTTCGTCGCGAATGCACCAAAACGTATCAGCGTTACAAGTCGAAGATTCCGTGAAGAGGGCTGTAAAAGCGAAAAGAGAGACGGGGAGACCCGCGTGCCTCCGCGTGGCCACGACTCGAGTTTCACGCCTCACCTCGCCTCCCCCACTCACCGCAAGAATTTTCAAAGGAACGTGGAATCATTTCGAGGCAGTTGTAAAAGACAGTATGCTCTTTACTCACAATTATTCGCTCCATGCGTGAGAAGAGAAAGGACCAGAGAATATACGACTGAGAGGGTATACGAGGCATTAAAACTAGAGAATTCCAATACCTACTATACGGCGAGAGACCAATAACGTAAGATATTCCATTAAGGGCGTACTGAATTTTAATTAAAACTGTACATTTTACGCAAAACCAAAGATAAACTTTTAGAGGACAATTGTCTCCGAAATTGCGAAAGAAGGTATTTTTCATTCGTTGGAACATATATTAGCGGGAGTTCTAAAAAAAATTGAATCGCTCAATCCAGAAACCTAAATTATAGTATTACAACTTAACACACGCACTCCATGAATTTCAAAGGTCATTTTACAAACAGTGTTATCAATTGCAATCATTACTACAATTTTTGTATCAAAATTCTATTGGTTATTTAATCAAAATGAAACATAATTCAAATTTATAATAAATTTGTTGTAATAAATTATTTTTATTAAATAAATTTGTAGTCTAAAAAGCATTCATGAAGAGCGTATGATCATGCAGAGGACAATAAACTAATATACTATCCCAAGCAAGCAAGGAATCAAATCTTCAATTCCGCAGCGGTCGCAGCTCAGAATCCTAAGACACGAATACAAATAGTTAGTTACGTGTTACAATGTCGACAGAATACCAACAAATTGGTATTTAATAGAATACAAAAAACGTTATTTTGCAAATACTTGTAATTATCATCTATCCTTTAAATTATTCAGAAAATGTTGTAACTAATAAAATAACACTATATTCGAGATTAATTGTTATTACTATAGTAATAATGAGACCGTCTCTTAAGCTTAGAGAGTCTGTGTATAAAATCCACCTCAAACGGAAATCCGAAGAATAACCGGAGAAAAACCCAGGACAGGATGGTATTTAAACCAATTAAAATACACACAAAATTAAGTTATACGCTTGGAACGTGTGTCCCTAAAATAAAACTCAAGCAAAATTAAAACAAGATTAATTTTGCCAAAAAAAATTGTCTAGTAGGAAAACCATTTTTATTACTTCTAAGCGAGGCGTAATCGGACGTTTCCTCGAGCAAATTCAATGAAGAGCGGATCGTTTCCACTCCGTCGCAAAGCGGTCGAGGGGCAAAAGGGTCGCTGTGCCACATCGCTCACCACGCCAGGCAGACATTACGCCGGAGCCATCGTCGGAAGGAGGAAACGGTGCGCCGGAATGCGGCCGCCGCCGCAGCGCAGCGCAGCGCACCGCGCCTCGCGTCGACCGCCCGCCCGCCCGCGACCCGTCGGCAACACAAACCCAGCAAGTGGCACGCGGAGGTGGAGGCGGCGTAGACAAAGGAGGGGAAGGATAGGTGGTGATGGAGGGGGGAATTTAATATTAATGGCCAACATATCACAATTGCCATTCAATTTACCATCACATTGTTTTACGAATATTAATGGGCAAAACAGCAAATTCAGATCATATATCACGAAAAAAAACAAAAAAAACTGTATTCTTGTGAGATAAATTGTCCAAAATTTTCATTACCACTTTTTATTTCATATATGGTACTAGTACTTTTCCGGCAGGGGAGTAACATCTATAGATATAGATCAAAATTGGCATAAAGGTATCAGAGAGAACACAATTTCATACTTTCGCGACTACTATAATTAAAGGTTATTTTCATTAGCGACCGCTCATCGGGTAAATACAGAATCGAAAGGCACTCCTGAGTTTCGTTCCAAAAATCGCTGTCACCCAGTTTACATACAAACACCCAGAAGACGAATTTGAAGAAGAAGAAAAAACAAATTCCTATTGAAAAGCAGAGTAAACACGCACACATCTTAAAGATGAATTTTATAATTCTTTGAATTAATAGTCTCAATTAATGTCCGCGATACGACATCGGAGTCCTTAAATTACGATCACCACGACTAATTACATAAGCATGTCTTTATGTAACTTGCACGTCCGCAATCAAGCGCCTCTTTGCCACGTACTTCGAGCCATCACCCCACTATTCAACAAATTCATTAGTACAGAGGCGGCCAGTGGTCTGAAAAGCAGGTAGACACACAATGGAGGAGAGAATCACGAGCGGGAACCGTGTCAGAGTCGGAGGGAGGTGAGATGGTCGGGGTCGATCTTCAAGAGTGGACCGAGTTCGCGGCACGCCCCCTCCAAGACTTTCACTCGCCCAGAGGTATACAAGAAACTAACACGTAAATTGAAGAAAAAGATACACGGACTCTTACTTCATAATGATATTTTAAGAACCCATTTCAACATACCTAAATACAACTACTAAAATATTATTCAAAGAAATATACCAATATCCAAATCAAACTTTCTCACGAACATACCAGTCAAGTTTATCAATTTTTTCCGAACGTTTCGACCCCTTCTTGACTGGCATTTTCGCGAGAAAGACTGATTTGGATATATCAACCAGTGATGCCTGTTCTTTATGAATATATCAATGGTTTGACATATCTGAATTTATCAACATGCTAAGCAGTTGGTTTGGGAAGGTACCCACATGCTCCCAAACGATATGAATATGTTTACAACTTTTTTGAAATTCATTCGTAAACTCAAACTAGTGTACCGAATGTGAATCGTTGAGATCCACTTCCCATACTCGCCGCCCCATATAGGAAGCGGATTCACAGCATTTCACAGGTTCCCATACACGCGTACTTCCAATTATGAAACGAATAAAATTCTGAGAATTGGATGATTGCGTACCACAAGTATTTTGTTGCAGTACATCTCTGTGGCCACATACTCGTATAAAATTACTGAAAAGTTCATTGTGCCTTCAACATGATTCAGCTCCAACCTTAACTCAAACAGAAGGCATTGCAAAGTTACTTCAACACAAGTTTTCACACCTTTCCGTACAATATAAACTTTTGTAAATGTTAACTGACAGGCGACTAAAACTTACTTCCCGAAATCATTCATCAGACATATCCAACGTGGAATAGACATACAGTCGTATACCATCATTTCTGTCTCGCTCGTATTTTATTCGGCAGTAATTTCTTTCGTACGTCAGTGTGGTGTCCATATGCTGAAAGTTTGGACACCCATGAACTATATAAATTTAAACTGCGTTATTATTTCATTAGAATGGGAGTATAACGTGAATCCAATAAGCAGTTATAATCATAGGTTTCCGCATCAAACGAGATATAAGTGACCATTTCCCACGGCAACTTCGCTAATATCCAATGAAGACTATTTCACCGAGAGTACATACGTCGTACCGCCCACAACGCGAATCCCTTTTCCCAGATAAGTACCCTCGATCAAGAGCGAGTTATATTTTCTGGGACGCAAACCGGGTCATCGAATGTAGACCATCGTGACGCGTACAGTCGAATGCTCGCTTGCCGCTCAGCGTTTCCTTTTCTCTGCGGAGTAAAATTTTTGTCTTCATCATCAAAAAGAGCTCAATAAAAATCAGAAACTTATTAACTTTGCATAAAATAACGAATTTAATCATCAATAAGGCGTGTCCTACTGCAATTCCGGAATAACAGAGGATAAGGAAGGATCTGAGAGACGTGAAGAAATAAATATAATAGTAATAATAATAATAATAATAAAGTCTTCATTTTGGTGAGATTCAGACCATTAGGTCTGCTCTTCCATCTCACCATTTAAAACATTTACGTTTTAAAATGCAAAGTTGGGAGGATCGTATAAACATTACATAAACGGGATCATCTTTCGAAGTATTTTTCCGGAACAATGCTTACAAGTCATACACTCGACTTGTTAAATAACTCAACACATAGTTAGATAATTGTCGAAGAAAAATAAACATATATATTAAGTTTGATTTTAAACATCACATTCTACAACTTCAGCGTTGAAACGAAAGACGGGAAGTCGTCGAAGTTTTGTACCATACTCACAGTACAATGATTTAAGATGGTTATGTCGGCTAATGTCAGTGAAATCTTTAAAAAGTCTTATAATCTTATTCGTATACATTTAAATTATTTAATTAACTGTGCGTTAGTTTTATGAACTATAATAACTAGTAAAAACACTCACGTCACATGTGCGTAAAACAAAATATTTATGACGAAATTTCGTATGCAAAAGCTACCAATAGCCCGTAAGGACAGAACGTAGATAACTACTGCGGACAGGACAAAAGCTTAAAAATCTCTTCAGAATACTCGGATACTGCCATAAAAATATTTTTAAAATCAATATAGTTTGACAAGTTTTAAACCGTCGATTTAAAAACATCGGGAAATAAATTTATTTTCGAATATATTACTTCTCATAAGAGACAATATATTTCACTCAAACATTTTAATATCGTATTTCTTGCTTTAATGGCAGGTAAAGAGTATTATTACAATTAAAATGAGCATATATTTCTGCAACCATTACTAGAAATTTTTGACGTTTGAAAAGGTTCAATTCTATCAGCACAACTAACAAGAACCTTAATCCAAACATCAAATCAAGTAGAGACATGACTAAACGGGGTCAGTACGCGTACATGAGACAGGGAATAATGTAGACCGGAGTCAAAAGTAAAGTGTCGGGAGGAGTGTCACCGGATCGAAAATGACCGGAAATATAAACAAAGAAAGGTGCGATTTTGCTAGCGCACTATTGGCCATTGTCTGAAAATAGGTGAGCATGATGATGAAAAACGCCAAGACAATTATTTGTAAGGATTGTATGGTTTTCATCTTTTTCATCCTATAATACACAAACTTTTTTATTCTTTGCATTGTGTATCTTCACAGACACAAAAGACGTAACATATACTATTCTGGCCTGCAGCTCGCAATATCAAAAAATATTAAATAAATAAAAGTATTCTCCCTTAAATACTTTTAGTGCCATGTGGTTCCCGAGTCAAGTAAATGATCAATATTACGGGGGAAAATAAAAGGTATTTTAGAACTTTATAAATTGAAGCAAACACAGAAAATAATTATTTCGTATGGTTCAACAAATTTCTCTTCTATACTTGGTTGTTTTTATGATCTTATATCCTTATTTCGCCGTCTTCATACCCATCAAGGTCCTTAAGCAAAAAATGTTCAAAAAAACCGGGAGAGTACCTTTTCATAATACTGTATACAAATCAATATAAAATATAATTCCAAACATATATTTCGTTATACGAAGTAAATAATACAACGGATGTGCATTGGCGTGTCAGGATCTACAATGGAAGTGACACCTTGATCCATAAAAAGAAAAAGACAAGGTTTCTAAAACGACAACTGTACGCAGCTATTATTTTTTAATTATTTTTTTTATTGGGACTTGACGGCTCGCCGACATCGAGGTCAATGGAGCCCGAAATTTTTGTACAGGTAGGGAAAATGCTGTTACGCGCTAAGGAGAGCAAACATGACTCTCCCCGCGTGTGTGGGACTCTCCGAATGACTCGACCATACCCACTAAAAACCCTCCTGTAATACCACAAGTCCAAATACAAAAAGAGAGGAAAAGAGAGACAACAGTTTCTTAAAACAATATAAAATCCGAAAACAAAGAAACATGTAACTTTAGAGAGAGAGAAAATGTAAATTAAAAAAAGGAAATAAAAAGAAGAATTTAAATCCAAACTGAGAACTTGAGGGTGGAGTCCGGATTCGATTATATATATGAGGAATTACATACAAATCAAGATAAAATATGCCAAAGGCCACGTTCTTCGAGGAATTTAAAAGGGCATTTCAAAATCGGTTCATTTTGCCCAAGCATAACGTCCAAACTGGTGGGTAGATTGTGTCTCCGTCGGTTGGTACTATATTTGAGAGACTCCAAAAGAAAGCTTTCCACGGTACGTGTTGTGTTGCAAGTCTCACAGATGGGGAAAGGTTCACCGCGTAATATGACCATGTGTAAGATAGCAGTGGCCAATACGAAGACGTGTAAGGATCACTTCTTCACGTCTGTTCCTACGGGATGAAGGCGACCAGGTCTTAACAGTCTTATCTTCCTCAACTTGAAGGCGCAATTTTGCCATTCGTCTTTCTTTAGAATAGACAATCTTATGGCATGCTTTGAATCTGACGAAGGAACCGTTGAAATGTCAAGGACTGCCTTCTGTGTTCCGTGCTTCGCTGCCTCATCAGCTTCTTCGTTACTCATATTACCCACGTGCCCAGGAACCCAACTAAGGACTATTTAAAAATTTTGAACTATTACACGGCTTATTAGATTCTGAATATTCAGTGTAAGGATGTCAGAAGAAGTGTACAGTGAAGACACTGACAAAAGAGCACTAACAGAGTCACTGCATATAACCACATGCCGTATTGAAGATAGCTGAATGAACTTCAACGCCTCAAGGATTGCATGTTTCTCCGCAGTGTATACGCTACAAAAGGAATGGAGGCGAAAAGAGCAGGTGGCACTATGGCAGCGGAAAGCAGCAACAGAATCATTCATGGATCAGTTATCAGTGTATATGAACATATGATTTTTAAATTTTAAATTTATTGTCAAAAAACAGTACAGACTGCGTATGACCACGTGGAGGACAATAAACTAATTTACTCTCCGGAAGCAAGCAAGGGACCATCCCATCAATTCCGATCAAAGGCCCTAAGGCAGAGGCGCATTCAAATTTCAGCAAAAATTCCTAGATAAGATAAAAAGTTAGCAGCGAGTTATAATACATATATAATGTAAATATGTTTGTAATTTAACGCAAATATGTTTGTAAATTTACATGTACAAGTTATTATCGAACTATAGATTATTCTGAGTATAGTGTTTAAAAATCATAAGAGTTGAAAAAACACTAAATTCACGATTTATTGTTACAATAAACACGCCCCTAGACAAAGCCTAGAGAACCTGTATAAGAAATCCGCCTCTACCCGAAGGAAAAACGGAGAAAAACCCGGGCCAGGATGGGATTCAAATACAGTTTTCAGTTCTCCGAAGTGCTGCTGGTACACAGCAGCAGGAATGTCTTGCTTTGTACGTTGAGAGAGCCGAAAGTCGATGGTTGGTTGTGGGAAGGACCAAGGTAGGGTAAGAGAGTGTGTGGGTGTTTCACTGGAGGAGGTTGCATGATACCATTTTCCTCCAGCAGATGTTCAAAGCGGACACCGTCTGGGCGGGGTAACGAAAGTGTTGCAGTGAAAGATGAACAAAAATGGGGGGAATGGATGTGATGGCGAGCAGGATGAACTGAAACCCCCATCAGTTTTATTCCGCAAGATCCAAGTAAAATATCACGTATTCTGCTAAGAGATTGTTCGTCAGCGTCTACTATTAAGCATTCTATGTGGCTGGTGCGGATGACAATGAGAACGCCTGCATGATGGATACTGTAAGGGGCCTGAGTGTCGATGATGAAGAGGAGGCGTACAATACTGCCATAATCCAATACAGACCGAACAAAACTTCTATACCGTGAAAAATAATTACGCTGCGCCACGTTACAACATCCCAGTCTCATTTTTTCAATATCCACTCAGAGGGGCGAGAAATCGAGGAGCAAAATATGTTGAAATGTATAAGAATCGGGTAGTGATCACTCCCATATAGATCATCAAGAACTGTTCAGTCTACGATTGGGGAAAGAGAACTGCAGATGGCTAGATCGAGTACAGAGAAAGCTCGGGAAGCTGTACAGAAGTGGGTAAAGTGGCCCGTGTTGAGAAGCACAATATCTCGACTATCTAACAGTTTTTTTTCTATTATATGAACCCCTTGGTCATTTCTGTGAAGAACCCCATATCGGATTATGGGCATTGATGTCCCCGACGATGATAAGAGGAAGACAACTTGTCCATCTGACCGGAAAGATCCTTCTTCGTGAATCACTGCCCAGGGGGATATAAATAATACATACCGTTAATGTAAAGGAAGGTAGGTTCATCCTCAGACATATGGTCTGAAAGACGCTGTTTATACAGACTTGTTGGCATTGACTGAAGCGTCTACGAGCACAGCGACGTTCTAAGTCCGCCATATAACAGATAAAGCCACGAGAGAGAAAAAGAGCGTTTTGGTAAGAGGTGTGTTTCATGAAGACATACTATTTGAGGAGAACGACAAGACAGTAAGAGCTTAAGGTCATCTGAACTGACATGAATGTCATTCAAATTCCACAAAAGAAGAGCTATGCTTTGATGTTTATTGCCTCTTTTTTCGACGTTTAGGTTTCTCCATTTCGACGACGATGAAGTCCGACTTCGCTGGTTTGTGAACGTCCTCGAAATCCACCTGACACCCAAAAGAAACCGTAGATGGTTTCGAAGACACCGCTGATGCGAACGTTTTTCCATATTGATTGGGTGTTTAATCAGGTAGCGACTTCTAACCTGAGGGAAAGATACCCTATCCGTAACTCGGGTCCTTTGGATCTCTTTCTCCATCAGATACTTCGTACATACGTTTGAACTAGAGGGGTGACTCTCCTTACAATCACACGGCACGGAGGTGACGAGCAAGGTGACGACTCGTGTGCGGGCTGACCGCAAGTCACGCAAACATCGCAGGACGATTTGCATCGATCGAAAGTGTGACCGAACCTGTGGCACTTGAAGCACCGCAGAGGGTTCGGCACATACTGACGAACACGCAAGGTATAGAAACAGCAAGAGATGCTCTCTGGAAGAGAGAGACTATCGAATGTTAGGACCAGTGTGGAGATGGGGGCGAACTTTCCTTGCACCTTCCTCTTGATCCTATGAATATTAACAACACCTTTGGATCAAAGAAAGCCTTGAGGTCAAAGAAAGCCTTTGGATCAAAGAAAGCCTTGATTTTAAGACCTAAAATTTCCTTTAATGCTAAAATGAGCTCTATCTGCTTGTCTGTACGTGCCTCCAACAGAATGTCTCCATTCCGCTCGCGCACGACAGACTGCAGCTTGCCAACTCTCTCATCAATCGCCTTAGCAAGACGACAGACACTCACAGATTTAAACCTTTTGTCTTCTTGCAAGAGGAAGCGAGGTTTTGTCGCCCTGTCGTTATCTTTGCAAAATAAAATGTTGAGATAAACAGTATCTCCTACTAATCGCCTCTTCCTAGAGGAAGCGCAGGGTTGGGGGTTTCATTGCATGCAAATGGACTTTTTTTCATCCCCTTGTTTCCCACCCACCACGGAGTCCAACAAGGGGACACCGCACATGGGTGCCAGGGTTGACACGGGGATATAGCAGGGTGTAAGGACCGGCCCAAATCCGATCTTTAGAGTTCACTTCCGACAGTCGCACGCCAAATCGACGGTCCGCCCACGACCGACCAGACCGGCGAGAACAGGAGGGAAGTGAGAAGGGGGAATGCAACAACGCTACGATGAAATACCACTCTCCGTGTTATTGCTCTTCCCCTGAGATAGTTCGGCTGCCATCACCCCGAATTCACGGGGAAACAGAACGAACAATTAAATTAAAATAATAAATTTAATAAAATTAGCGAGTAAATTTTCTGTTGAACAATTTAATTTGACAATGAAATAAACATCAATAAACAAAACAATATTACAATACTTTCAAGTAAGCGGTTAAGTTTAAATTACTTATTACAGAAAACAACAATCAGAGCAATAGAACATATGCCATTTTACTAATATGCTCTTTTTGAGTTCATTACATCTGAATACTGTACTATTCCACCCTTGAATTCTAGGAATACCAAGCAATCCCACTTAAAGTCTTCAATAAAATTCCACGACACAGTCAAGCATTATCTCGAGCCACCTCAGCGACTCATTGAATACCAAACTATGGTATTACAGAAACCCGCAGGTTTCTCTACGATCACCCTGGATCGGAAAAGTGGCATGCGCCAGGACTCACCACTCTACTTATGAGCCAGCGAGGCACCAAGAAGCGTCGTCTTATATAGCAATAAGCAGTCACGTGACCTACCTCTACGTACCTTTGCACTCGCCACTGAAGCGGCCCTTTCTATTCCCAAAATAAAACCATCCCTTATTTATCCTTTGTATTCCAGCAAACGTTCCACAATGGAGCATCCACTCAGCTTACTTCCACTTTAAGCGTTACATTCAATACATGTTAAAAATAATTCACAAGTTTCAACTAGCACTGGAGTCGTGGTTACACTACGTTACACGGGGGTACGCAAAGTTCTTTAAGTAAGGGGTTTGCTCCAACGCCGCCGACCAGCAGGAAGGACCTTTGCGCACCCCCCCTCACCATGTAGTTCAGTCGAAGACCTAATCCGAGCCGATTGGTCGGAGTGGGTTAGCCCCCGATCGTACGTCTAGAAGAGGCAGAGGCCACAGAAAGCGTATTGGAAGTAACATACAAACAAATCCCCCTGAGATTGCATGGACCCCTCAACTCACCAGGACACTCATGCCCTCCGAATGCACGGTAAACACATGGGTGAGCGTTCAGCGCACAGAGAAGGCCAGTAAATAAGATAACGTATTCTACTATAGATATTCTACTCAATATTCCACCCAATACGTAGCTCTCTTAAGTCCATGAAATCGTGATAATAACCAGACGCAGTTACGATCCTTTTACAGAGCTTTCAGAGAAGAAGTATTGTGCAATAATTATATCGGTATTCCTTTTACTTAATGAAATGGTACTAAAGATACTCCACACAGCAAGAAATATTAATTGCTTACTTAATTGCAGTGCATTAGAGACATGTCGTTAAAGGCAGAAAATGACTGATAATTTGCACAAGAAGCATAAGAAGAGTAACCAGAAGACAGGAATATAATAGAAATAGAAAAACGATAGGAGCAAACCCAGAAGGATGATAATTAAGTATACTGCACCTTCGGGAAAAATAAGAAACTAACAGACAAGAAAAAAAATGTTGATACAAAAACACTTCATTACTCCAGAGAATAAACCCTCATGTTTATGTCGAAGGTTGGCGGTTTAGTTCAAGAGCCAAGGTGTAGATAAATCTAAGGAAAATTTTCCCTCATTTGATTGAGTCGATCACTATTTGCACCCTGAACTACACATAAAACTGACGCCATAGAGGATATAAGATACTCTTAACTAACCTTAATTTATTTATTCGTTATAAGGTAGGCAATATGATGAAAAATGAATTAAGTTGGGTTGGTTGCTTCTCTGTAACATNCCCCCCAAAAAAAAAAAATAATTGGAAGGCGAAGAGTCAATTTATCTCTATGAACGTAGGCTTCAAACATTCAATCTCATAAAAAATTATAAAATAGTGACATCAAACACCAAAAGGATCGTACGAATATACACCACATGAACGCATAAGTATACTTTATTCAAGCAACACATACATTGCATTTAAGTCATTAGGATTATTTTTATTTCATCATTGTATTGAACCTAGCGAGGGTAGGTATGATCAGAGAATAGTTCATTTACACGTAATCAAGCAGTTAAAGATACAACACCTCAAAACCTAAGCGAAACAAAGTGAAATATAATGCGACAAAAAATCATGAATTGTTTATTTCTATTCAACAAAAGAATCATCGATTACTTCCAAAGACTCTGTTTAAGCACGGAGTTTCTTCCTTCCAAACATTCGATGCAAACATGTTCAAAAATATGCTTCGATAACATTCCAATGCAAGTTGGTGAATTTCAATACGTATTTCAATAGCATTCCCGAACTATAGGCGAAGTAACGTGTTTTAGGTCCATCAACGAGAGAGTGTGCTCCCATTCCAAAGCTTTAAAGGTTCGCTGGGCGGACGCCGTTAATGAAAGTTTGTGAGGAGGGAGGCATCCATTGTCGTCGTCCGGTGATTGCCGTGATCGAGAGCTCAGCCTCAAGTTTTTTGACGCAGAAATCTTAGGTGGTAACTGTACTTCAAGGGGTCGATGTATAAAGAAAGGCGTCAGCAGTGGCAGATCTAAGGAGGGGGGGGGTGAGCCCGCCCCTCATTGGACCGGAATTTTCAACAGAAAATATCGTTATAATATTTCTAATAATACCCGTATTTAAAAAAATTATTATAATAATATTACAATAATTATTATAATAATATTACAATAATTATTATAATAATATTTACAATAATTATTATAGCATTTATAATAATATTTAACCCCCCCCCTGATTACGGTTATTCCGCCACTGGACGTTATCATTATATTACGTCCCGTAATTAAGTATTCATTGAATTCCACCCCCCACCCCCCGAGACTACATCCAATATCACGTTTTGTGACAATGTATTAACCTCTCCCTCCCGTTGAGACGTAACATATTGTACTAAAACTCAAAGCAATTTTCACACTGCTTTTATTTCTAGACTATAGCGTTCAAAAGTATTGACTACTACACAAGTAGATACTTTTGGGATAAAAATCTGTTGTATGTAATTCAATTTAATTATAAGAACAAAATATCACTTCTAAATTAAATAAAAACTTCTGAACTAAAACTACAATGCTACCAAAATGCGACGGCGATACAGGTATATTACGTCATTATCTCAGAGAAACGGATACAGGTCACTATCAACGAATTACAAGGGGCACACGCCATGATCGTGAGAATCACGGAGAAATACCGTTTCCATCACATGAATCCAATTCCAGGGTCATAGGAAGGATTAGCTTCCGACTGATTCGTGTGACAGAAAGCCCCATTGAAGGTTGCATACGATTAAGGGAGGGAACAAGCTACTTAATAATTCAAGGAACATATTTTGCCTTCCAAGTCAATGAATTTGACCTACTGATTCCTCGAGACGTGTAGGTGGAATGTAACCTTTACAAAGCGAAGACAACGACCGCTCACCTATCACGCCCTCCCAGTCGCTTTCGCGCAGATGATTCTTATCACTTCCAAGGCGAAGACGAACGAACAGAATACAGGGCACTGAAGACGAGAAATCTAATCACGCGATATGAGAATTCCTCTACTTATTTTACATTAATATTGATGATTGACTTATTAATATACAATTCCAAACAACATTTTTTGTGGTGCTTTACGGCTTGTCGACATCTAGGTCATTGGAGCCCAAAAATTCTGTACAGGTAGGGAAAATGCAGTTACGCACTAAGGAGAGCCAACATGACTCTCCCCGCGTATGGGATTCGCCGAATGACTCAAACATACCCACTAAAAACCCTCCTGAATTACAACTCAAAACTCAAATATCAACACATCTCAAAACATTACACACCATTACAAAAAAAACAAAAAAGAAGAGGAAAAATGACCGTCGGGATCGAAAAGAACAAGAGGTGACCAAGGAAGGTCAGGAAAGAGAAAGGAAGGAGCACGGCACAAGTGGAAGTAATGCCAAACTCAGCTCGGGGTCCCGTGTTTGCCAAAAACGTACTTACTAGATGTAAGACCCCGGGGGGGGGGAAGAGGAAAATGAAAGATACCCTAGTCCTAATAGCGTCGGGATCGAAAAGAACAAAAGGTGACCGAGGGAGGTCAGTATTCTCTATAGGATTTGGACGTGAATAGAGGGGATGGTGCTTCTTGTTATCGAGATTTCCAAGGACATCAGATGTAATGATTGACGTAATTCTCTGAAGGGTAGTAAAAGATAGAGATCTACCACCCGTAGTCGAAATATGTTAACAGTAAAATCTCGGAGAGGCACGAGAAAAATCTTAAATACAAGGAATACAATTTCCCCAACTATTTGTTTTTATGAAAATATACAAGTCAATGCCAATTAATTTGAAAAGGCTGAGTCGTGGACGAGTAACATAACGTAAGAGAAATTAGTGATATCTTTATTCCCGAAGCTACATGAGTGAATTTACTCTTAGAAATCTATTTTAGTAAAATACATTTTACAAGTGCTGGATTTGAATTTAAAAAATCTGTTCGAGTAATATTGGTTCTTATCACCTTATTAAATCCACAGCCTACATTTTCACAACACGGAAACCAATAATTCTGCGTAAGTAATAAGTCGAGTACGTCTTTGGACATTACTTGGGACACGCACTTAACCAGAAATTAATTTTGGAGGGGGTCAAGACTTCTCGTCAAAATTTTAATCATGTTTACTCCACAGGTATTTCCCCTCGAAATATTGTAAAATTGTTCAATTCATCTAGTTGATTTCACTTTCGTTAAATAATTAATAATGTTTTGAATGAGCACTCGTTACAATTTACAAAAAAATATGAGGGAGAGGACACGGACCATGAAGTTACGCATCTGACTTGTTACTGATGGTTTCTTTTGAGGCGAACCATTCAATAGGCATGGGAGGCAAAAGGTAACTGCCGATTCCGTGAAAAGACATGATTCGGTGGTACTAGTGATGGACAGGAACTATTGACCGGGGGATGGCAGAACACAGCTGAGGAATAACAAAATGTTGTTGTTTTTTGTCAACACTAATGTATTAAGGATTCGACATCTTATCTTTTTAGGCGATAAAAGTTAAAAATTATTTCCAACGAATATCAACGCCGTCAATAAACTACAAATAGGAAGGTTTTATATTTTGCTATAAACCTCTTAAGTATGTTACTCGTAAAGCTTGATCGTCTCCATGATTTACTTTTAAAACTACTCCTCTCAGATTGATTGTACCATAAATTTACTTCTTTAAGGACAGACGCTCGTTATAGTTTCGAATTGTTACTCGTTAACGAACCACATAAAATATAAATCGACATAACATGACTGAACAACATTGGAATATTACGAAGAGATCAATATCCCCCCCCCCAAAAAAAAAGAAGGCCAATAGTCATGTCCTTGATGTTACAGACAAATACTTCGAACTTTCCCAGGATTGACTGTCAATGAAGTAAAAAAAAGGTCTAAAGTCTTTAAATAAATAAACTGAGAGAACGAAATATTTATTAAAGACTTAATTGTCAGCGACTAGGAATTAGCTATTTTTTCGCAGCAAAAAGAATAAAATGTGTACTAAACAAATAAAAACCACAGTTAATAAAAATGCAATTAGTCTGCGTTTGGAATCAGATTTTATGATCACCCACAGTAATTTTAAAAAGACGATTCGAGGGTTATAGCCTAAAACGCACAGAAGGAATTGCTGAAGGAAGAATGAGAGATAATTGGGCGCATAAAATTAAATACAATTATCATTTTACAAGCTCTCAAATGCGAAAAGAAAATGAAAGAAGAACTTGTTTATCTAGAATAATTCAGCCAGGTAAAGCGCTAATATAAAAATCCAAGGATTCAATGGACATATGAGTCGAGTGCCGATACGTAAGACATTTAGTAGGGATTAAATAATTTTTCCTAGGTTAATTTCGTGGTTTCACATCTCAGAAGCAAGAACGACCAGAGACTGACCTCTATAACCGCCGGACGAGAGAAGCCCAGCTGACTCACGAGAGAAAACAATCCTCACAGAAAGGAAATGACGTCAAACTTTCCCTTCGTCTTCCCGCTGGGGTGAAATGGTCTTCTCATCGTAAGACTCATGCAATTTACGAGACGTACACTAAATACATCTCGCAGTCAAATCAATCTGAAATCAAACTGAAATAAGACGGCAAAGGACCATAGGAATCGGCGAAATAGACGTGTTACCGACACACACCAGCCAATCCCCAAGTTTTCCTCCTCAGTTCTTTACAGGTTTCTTTGACCGATTTTGATGTGATGGTTTCAAACATAATTCCGGAGAATGACTGTTATTTAAGGTTGTAGTATCATAGGTAGAATGAAATCACTATATACCAGAAATAGGCATAAATAAAAAGAAAAACATGTACATACTAGATCTAAACTTGAAAATTATACCTCAACAGCCATTTAAATGAACAAATAAATAAATAAATTTATTGTCAATGAATTTTTATTGAAATGAAATAATCGAATTTCTAATTAATGGTGTAATATATTTCCTCTTGGGGAGGAAACACTAACTTTCAATGAAAGACCAACTTTTAAACAACAATTTTCCGTAGTAATTTTTACACCACCGTTATCTATAGGTCGCCGGACATTTGAGAAAGAAATTTTACTTTTTCAGAGGGAGATGCATAAATCACGGAACCGATGCACTCAGCCGCAGTGTTTCCACATACTCTTACGCATTTCAATCAAGTTACTGAATATTGTTCGTGCTATTAACTTAATAACAAATCATGTTCTTGATCCATTATTATTCGTATAGCAGTGTTTTAAATAACAAAATAAAATAAAAATCCATTTTACATCTTAGAGGTGTAAAATTGCTTTTCTGGCAGTTTTTCATCGTTTTTCTGGCAACAAATCGCTTTTCGCACAAGTATACATTCAAAAATACTGGAGATTACCCTTTTCGGTTTTCAGTGCGTTTCAAGGCATCTGTCATCCAACGTAAGATTTCAATTGATCATTTTTCCCCTACTTTCGGTTGTACTCACACTCAATTGTAATTGAGAGCTCCACGATTAAAAAAAAAATATTACTCTAAAATAACCACAGAGCGAGATCATTATCATCACGCAAACCCATACAGAACTTCCGAACACTAAATGAGTAGGGTGCGATTCTTTCAATCAATAACCCTACCATCTTCACATCATCATCATCCATTGTACTAACCTGGGTCACAAGAAATCTAAACGCAAATGAACATTTCACGTATCACAACTAATCTCATTTGAAGAGGTGGGGGCAGCCAATGAGAAACGTAATATTTTTAATGGGATGTTTATCTGCTGTAGTGAGATTTCCTTTCCTTCTCGGTTATTTTTTCAATACCGACATTACATCTGCAGTCTCGTGTTAACTTCCTTCCTTTGTTCCTTTTTTCTCTCATATTTCACAAGCAGACTTAGTCTCATGTATTTCCGGCCTCGGTTATAACTTGCATTGACTGTGCTAGGGAGTATCTACTTGGGTAGTGAAAAGTAAAAGTAAATCAATAAATTTATCGTCAAAAAAGCAGTACAAAATGCGTATGACCACGTGGAGGACAATTAAATAATTTACTCTCCGGAAGCAAGCAAGGGACTGTCCCATCAATTCCGATCAAGGGCCATAAGGCAAATTCGCCTCTACCCGAAGGAAGACCGTAGCAAAATCCGGGCCAGGATGGGGCTACAGAATTCATGTACACAACCGTGCCAAAGTTGAGTACACATAAAACTAAATTAATATGAGCCATAGGACAACACAATCATGCAAGAAAATAGTTTTTGAAATAGTTATAAGTTATTTTAAAAGTACTACAGCAATGGCATGATAAAAATACAAGACGAATTTAACTTTTGTTAAAATCAATCAATTCTTTTACATTGTAGAAGCACTGGTGCAGAAGGTAGTTTTTAACCGCGGATTTGAAGAGAATCAATTTCATAAAATCTTTCATATTTTTGGGCAGGGAATTATATAGAACGATTCCCGAATGATGCGGTCCTTTTTGGCAAAGAGTGGTTGACACTCTAGGGCGATGAATATTATTACTATTGCGAGTATTGTGTTCGTGACCGAGACTGTTTCGTATGAAGCAAGGGTGGTGCTTCAGTAATTCGGTATAACAAACACGACCGTTTCATAAATATAAATGCAGGGAAGTGTTAAGATATTTAATTCCTTGAATAAAGGTTTACAAGAGTGAGACTTACAAATTATCCGAACTATCCTCTTCTGAATTCTGAAAGTTTGAATACTTTGACCGGAATTACCCCAGAAGGTAATGCCGTAACGTAAATAGGAGTAAACTTTTGCAAAATATACGCAACGGGAAATACGTGGACTGACTGCGTTAAGTAAGATTCGGAATGCGTAACACAATTTGCTTAATTGGAAATTGAGATTGTCATCCTAACAATTCCATTTGAGGTTGTCTTGAATATGGAGACCTAAGAATTTTGTATTCGTAACAGTTTTTAATTGTGTTCCGTTTAAAGAAAGAGAAACCTGGGGTAAAGATTTTGTATTACTATTGTGAAATGACATAGACACTGTTTTGTCAGTGTTTACAATGAGACGATTTGCATGGAACCAAGTCGAAAGGTTAGACAAAACTTTTTGAGCGTTGGCGTGTTTACATAGTAAATTAGTGTCATCCGCAAAAAGAATCATTTTGCAATCTGATGTGGATGGTATGTCGTTCACATACAATAAAAAGAGTATAGGACCGAGAATTGATCCTTGGGGTACTCTGCAAGTAAGTGGCTTTGTTTCTGAAAGACAACGCTGAAGTATTTTATTTTTAGTATAGGATATTTCGACCTGTTGATATCTATCTTTTAAGTAAGAAGTTAGCCATTGATGAAGTCAACGTATGCCTAGAGAATGCAATTTGGAAAGGTGAATTTCGAGATGACATCGAATGCTTAGGATTAATCAAGAAAAACACCCCGAGGATTTTCTCCATGGTCAAGAGACGTGGTAACATCGTTTAAGAAAGAAAATATGGCGCTTTTAGTGGTAAAGGATTTCCTAATAACGTGTTGATCGTCAGAGAGAATGTTATTTTTTGCTAAAATATGTAGAAGACTCTTATATATTTCCTTTTCCACGACAGGAAAGATATGTTTGTTATTAAGACCTTCTCTAGGTCAACCGCTGCTCAGAAGCAGGGGTTTCGGAAGTACGGCAAGCCAGCTGTAACCGGTCCATAATATAATTTTATCCGACTCACGGAAATGCATGGAAATGAGACAGATGGGCTTCCATTGTTACTTGATAACCGAAATGAATCAAATAAATTAATGAATCAAAATAAAATTGTAGAAACGGAGTACACCACTGGATTTGATAAACGTAAGAAACAAAAACGTAATTATTACTAAATTTCTCCGTGAATTATTATTTCTGAACGTGCAAATGCATTAGTACAGTAAACCTGAGATACAACGCGTCTTTCCATTTTGACACCCCTCTCATCTTCGATTACGAAAGAAATTCACCCATAGGAAGTTATGCCTCCGTAGCACTAACAGAACATTCAGAAATTTAATGATTAACCCTATTACGTTCTGCAAGAGGTGGCTCTATCCTCAGTAGTATTATTAGTAAGTAATTACTATTAACCCAACTCCCGCGGTTAAGAAACATCAGTGTGTTTTTAATACCGCCTTTAAATGGCTCTCACATCACCACAGTCTTAGCTGGAGGGGGGGGGGGAGGAGCAAATTATACTGAGAAATGCCTTTGTCCTAATAATTTCATCCGGAAACGTCTCGTAGAGCACCTACGATTCTTTAATAAGCCGAAAATTTACGATCATAACTTATTTCTTTTTATCCCTCACACAGTATGAGTAGCTGAATTATTTTCCTTCTTAAATTAATTTTCATTAAATTGTAATAATATAATTTCAATTTTCTAGTATTTAATATTTATTCCAGTATTACAGACTCCACGCTTCCGAGGACAATTGTGAATTTCCGATATTTTAGGGAGAATATTGATAAAATTCGAATTATCAAAATAAGAAATCTGCATGAATATCATTCACTTAATAGCTAGAAAACGAAATCTTGACGCAATCATCCTTATCCAAGGTCTCATTTTCCTAGCCATGTAATCCTTCCAGGCCAAGTCCCCTCCACAAACGCGATTGTCCCCGCCGCCGCGCGGCGCCACGAAGTGCGCCGACAGACTCCGCGACGTCGAATCCGCTGTCCTTGCTGAGAAGGCCGCTGACTCAGCCGAAGAGGGTCATTCACCTTCGCACATACAGCCAATGACCACCGACACAATCACTGTAAGTGAAATGTCTTCGCTCTCAACCCTCGAAAGACGAAATGGGAGCAACGAGACACGTACCGTATGCGGAGCAGCTCCTCAAAGTATCCACTGTGTTTACGTATGAAAAGAATACTACTAAAACGGTCGTTCAAAGAAGTAGATTAGCGTAAGAAGGAGTGGGATCCCCCCTCACATTCTCGTCTCATGAAACTGGAAAAATAATTTATAGAAATTGTTTATACGTAGTATAACAAACACCGATATATTTAAAAGACACTCAAACTCTTATACTACTTAACAAATTCGCGCTCGCACAAGAAAAGGTTGTTCCAAACTGAAACAAAATTTATTTTGCTTTATCAGTACTTTCATTTTTCTCGGGGAAAATGAAATAGTTTTAAAACGAGTATTAAGCAATAGATTGGTTTCCAGAAGACAAATTATTAAAATGGTACCTTATTCTGTGATTTAAAATCACTTCGGTATAACACACCACCTCAACATTTTTCACTTTTAAATAATTTACTTGATGAATATTGTAATTAGAAAATTTATATTGGACAAAATTGGAGAACGACTCAAATATACCCCCCCCCCCAAGGCCAGACTCAACAATTAGCAATATTAAGCAGTCTTTTAAATAGATTACTTATTAAGCAGTCTTATTAAAAACGTACGTAGAAGTTACCATAATTAGGGATGTGCAGGATTAAAATCATGGTTTTCGAAGGATGTTAAATATACAAAATACCCGGAAAAGTATTAGTCACACAGGCTGCTTCACAAACGATTTCATGAAGATATACTAGGAAATGTATAATGGTAAGGAAGTTTCCTCACAAATCGTTCTTCCGATTCCCACTCAATAAGGAAGTGTAAGAGATTGTCACCCGTTACTACGGATCACGTTCCAACAACGTTTCCCTGAAGAATCCACTTTCAAAAACGAACAAGTTCTGTAAAGTCAGGAAGTATTTGGCCAGGTCACGAATTATCCACGTAGTAACTATTGGTAAATTCTTCAATTTTCTTCACATTCATCATCTTTCACAGATATTTCAACACGTTTAGATAATCCACGTACACTTAAAACAGATTGAATACGCAAAATATGGCAAGAGCATTCATTTTTAATCAGATTTTTTCGAACGATTTCGTAGTGAAAATTATTTTAAATGTTTCTACGTTAGATAAATATCTTCTTATGTAACATGAACATTAAAATTGTGTAGATGTAATTTTCACATGTTTAAAAATTTAGTTTCACTCTTCTGAATTCTGGCCCCCCCCCCAATACTCTTAATTTCTTTTCGCCAAAATATATGACAACGGATTTCGAAGTCAAAATTTACTTACTCATAATATTAATCACACATACAACAAGAAATCGTAACAACAAACAAAAATTGACCTAAGATCAGACAAGATTTATTCCGAAGCACACGTTTGGTGCATGTACTTACTGCGTGTGTCAAAATAAGAACTTGAGGATGCTACACGTCAATAAAAGTTAGCGTACTTGTAATACATTGCCTCTTCCATTAATCTAATGCGAGAAAGGTAAACATCGTATTGTTTTCCTCTTTAGCCATCTTCTAAGCACTTTTTTGTTCCTACGTCGTTGTCAGTGTTGAGATATAAATTTCTGTTTTGCTAATGTTTAAGCTAACGAGACAGTTCTGGATTGATTCCTTCCTATTGAACACCACAAAATGTACATTGAAATACTCGATACTGGTCGACATTACAACTCGAAAAAAAAAAATTTATTACGTACGGAAATTGACAGTCACACAGATATTGACCTTAGAAACTTTTATACAGTTGTTCCAAACGGAGCACTTGCATATGATGAGAGACTGATGACAGCAGCACTTCATCATAACCTCATGTCGAGGCGAGATTTGCATAGCTGTATAATGACGTGTGAATACTACTACCACCTCCCGAAACATTCACCATCCATGTGACTATTCGACCTCGTAATCTCGATTCGCAGATGATTCTCTCACATCAGGAGAATCATGCAGTACGGCCCGTGAGTTGCGTTAACCAACACAAATGTCAGAAACAAAGTCGGTCATCTTGGTAATTGAAAAGTCTAAATTATAATAAAAAGTATACAAGGGCGAGTTACAATCAAACAATCACTTTCTGTATATATCGTATCGTAACGAAGAAAATATCAGCTTATACCTGCGTGGAAATATTAAAGAGTACCTCACATTATTTTCCTAGAAAACTAAAAACTATTGTAGTTCTCTTAAATGTCACGTAGGGTACGAAAATCTTAACGTCACTGCGATGCTAGTTTCATTCTGTGGCGGATCAATACAATAATCAAGGGGGAGGGGCTAACCGGGGAGCATTTTTGTCTAAAAATTATGGTTTTACAACACAAATTTTATAAATGTTACCTTTAAATAAAATCTATCAAATAAATAATTAACAATCTAGTATTATTAATAACAATTATTTATTAAAGTGATTAATATGGTATTATTAATTTTATTAATATGCTATTATGAATAACAATTATATTATTAATAACTATTTTATTATTAACAAGTCATATTATTAATAACAGTTATATTATTAATAACAATAACGATTATAACTAATAACAATTATTAATATGATAAAACTTTTACAAAGAACGCCATTAATCAACTTATATCTGTTATATCAAGTTTTATCTGTTAAGAGTTCAGGTCCAATGTGGGAGGGGGCTATAGACCCTTAGCTCCCCCTCTTAGATCCGCCTCTGGTTTCATTCACCATGTTTTAGTTGGCATTTTTCACTATTTGACGCGAATAATTGTGTCAGGATATCAACAAAACATATACCCGCGAAAGTTTCTCCATATAAACCCACAGTAATATAGAGTCAAATAATTCAAAATTTGGCGAAAAAATGATATATAAAAATTCATCGCCACTGGAGAGAGAATGATACAAACTATCATTTGAGACATTTTTCGGGGAAATACTTCAGCCTGATAGCTCAGACGGATTAAATACCGTGTGACAGATTTACTGGGAAGGAAAAAACCTAAGATGTAAGGTTGAAAGTAAGGAATCAAATAACTCACTCAAATATAAAATTGGGCACCTAATGGTATCGACATTGTCTGGAGAATTAATAAAACCCTAGTTGACCATCTTCCTGTTCAGACGAAGGGGGAGGGGAATTGGATATATTGGCCCTCCTTCACCCAATAGTAAGGAGAGAGGAAAAACGCTACCCCTTCAATATCACATACGCGACATCTCTCTATTTTTATTTCCAAAGTTTCTCAGTAACAAATTTCATTCCAGGAAAATGTTTAAAGTCGGCTTTTTAAAAAACCGGCAAACCCTAGTCATACAAAAGGCGTCCTGTGCAGCCTGTCCGTCGAAGTATCGATTCTGCAGAACGCGCTGGTCCTTTTACTGCGTTACTTGCCGAGCAGGATCGTTCTTGCTCCAAGGAGATGGAATGTCGATAGACGTTCTTTGAGTAACCTGTTTGAGAGAAGACTGCTTCATCGACGATGGAGAAAGCTCCACGCACTGGACAATGGCTCAGTAAAATTGCAATTTATCGCGGATGATTACACGTGACTGTATCCAAGATTTCTCTCATGCGCAGATTCTTTTTGTTTTCAAAACAAGAGCATATGAATACGTTTCCATTGTTCGTTGGATCTAGGAAGATTGCTAATGTCTGTCTATGCCGGAAGTATTAAAATGAGTTTAACTCTGAAGTAGTCATACTCTATGGTGCCATTTGAGGTATACGAACAAGTAGTATGCCGATCACTCTTTTGAAGTTAAATTCTTTGGTAAGTTTTGGTAGAAACGTTTTCTCCGGAAATCAGAATGGAAGCTTCTAGGCCGAAGTACACCTGAATCATGTAGTATGAAGGAAATTACTAACTCTCCCCATTAATGCATATTACAATTACTGGCTTCAGTATTTAAAGGGCATTTAACAAAATTGAATGATTTGCGAAATACATTGGAATACTGAATACCGCAATTCGTAAAGTTCTGTTTTATGAAACTTTCAGTTCAATAGAACCTCCAAAGTTGACCAAGTCCATAAGATCACTATCTCCATAAGTAGACCTCTTTAGGCTGGTTTCAAGGATAGTTAACTGAAGGGTTTCTCGCCTTTTGGAAAAATATTAATATTTCATACATTTTATTGATTTTTTAAATTTATGTGTAATACAACAATACCAAGGGGATCGCTCGCCTATAATTTAGGATTCCTTTTTCTATTTTCTCTTTCATGCCACACAATGTAACTCTCAGAATAAACAACTATATTTTTACTAATCGAATAATTATATTTCAGAGGCAGTTTCCAAAGTGAATGAGAAGCACTGTTTTGGGGGTATGAACAATGTTACACAAAGCTGTGCATTCCAGCAAATGAATGTTGGTCGAACCACTCGGTCGAATAGACTGCGCACAAACAAGCGAAAGTGCCAATTTTCGCCTCGTTGCATCCGATGACGTAGCAAAGACATCTCGGTCTCTGGTCTCCCAGCCTTGAACTTGCTCCGAGTTCCCCCCACTCACTCAATGTCCTTCGTTGCTCACCTTTTTCACGTCATGGGAGATACGAAGAGGAATGTTTTGAATCTGCTTTTTATCTGGACCGAAACGAAGAGTTTTTCGGGTTGAGAATGGCGCGTGTTCCGATACTTTCCAGGAGAACGACGGTACAAGTAGGAGAATGGAATGTTAGGGGCATGTCGTTTGGGGTGCTTCTTGAAGCGAAGAATTTCAAGTTGGAGACGGCATACAAAATGTAGTAAGAAATGGTAATCTTCATTATTCTGCAACGTGTTATTTAACAATAAAACCTTAAGACAAAAAAGAATGACATGTGGTCGACCTATTTTCTAAATGACACAGAAGCCAGTACGATCACTATGTAGCAGTCACGCGAAACTAGTAGGATTAGTACAGAATTCTCTGGGGATACGAATTCGCACTGCATCGGTAAAACAAAAGAAAACAGGATCGAATGAGGAAACCAGCTTCATAAAACTTATCACGATAGAGAAAATTTGTTTCGTAAATTGTGTATCTTCGAAAGAAACTAGGTTAGTATTTCTGACCATAAAACATGATTTTCACAGACTTTGGATTTTGCTTCTCTTTACAGCAACTGAGTAATACTTCCATTGATGTTTTTGTAGAGCTATAAAACTATTTTGTATCAATTTGAAATATAATATAATATAGAAACCAAAATTAAAACGATGAATATTCAACAATATCGGACCCGGACTGCTCCTCTCCTTCGGTAAAAGTTTATCATTCACTATTTAAAATCGATATGTTCTGACAAGTATTCTATTGCTGCTTATTTGTTAATGATCAATATAGGTATCACGTCGATTTTAACGAAGATTTTTAATATAAGTTTTCATATTTTTAATTTCAAAGTGAATTCTTTACATCCCAACATACTCAACATAATCAGATCGTGCAATCGCGTTTGGCAATTCATTGTTCGGCAAATGCGACGAGAGAGTTGAAGAAGCTATCGCTTTGAAAGAAAGATTGTCAAGGCTGTATCACTTTCAAACATATTGAATCAACCAACGAAACAATTATGAGTTTTGATTTTCAATAGAGATCATGTCGGGATTGATCACTTTTTTCCACAATAAATATAGAAAGTTTTAGAGAACGGTTTTACTCAGTCCGCACGAATAACATTGTTCTAAAATGCGAATCATTATATTATTTAATTTTTGTTGAATTGTTTACAAATCTATATAAATAAAAATTAAATGCTGTTCGTTGGTAAGCGCATCACTTGATAACGTCTGGACCGATTTGGCTAATAAAAGAAAAGTTCGTAATAGTCAGAATAAGGATTTGGGAAAAGAAAAATTGGAAAAGTTGCCCTGAAAATTGGAAAATTCGGGAAGAACTGAAAGTACTTTTTTCTACGGGATTTTTGAATGAACTCAAGACCATAATTCACGATTCGAACGATAGATATGCGTAATTCTTTTTTGTTTTATTCGTTATGGTCCTGGAAACGTTTTCAGAAAAAAAATTCGGGACAATTACGAAGGAAAATCGGAAAATTCGGACAAAGTGCAAAAATCATATTTTTTGTACGTACTTCTGAATGTACTCCTCTTCAAATTGAATACTCATGACCACAATCGTTAATATATACAATGATCACTCAGAAATACGTTTAAAAAAATTCTTTGTTAACACATTTAAAATAGCTTTTCACAAATTCACAAAACTATCATAAACAAATTTATTGAAATTTGGACAGGACAACGTCTGCCGGGTCAGATAGTAAGTTATAATTATTAGGTGTACAAATTCCCTGATCAACGGAACAATGTATAAGCCAGTTACAATCAACTCGAATGCAGCATGCACTCAAGATTTTCTCTATCCACGTGAGTGATGTAGCAAACACAGAAATAACCAATAGACCCACACGTTCCGAGAGGTCCGTTAATTGCTTCGGAAAGTGGAGACTAACCAAATATTCTGAACGTGCGTACGAGTTACGTGGCCTGATAAAGAGAGATCTTCCAAGGTGTCACGGATCGTCGGGGCTACCTTGCGGCGCTGCCACCAGACAAATAGCCTCTTGGCCAAGAACTTGGTAGACGCACGTACGGCATATCCTCCATTCCACGTCGAAAGCCAGCAACTACTCATTTGACATGTGAACGAAATGTAACTAAAATAAAAAAAATAAAAATAGAAACTGGGAATCCAAGACTGGTGGTATCTGAAAGATGGCTCTGCGGAAATTTTTAGGCGCTGTGCGATGACACACGGGTGCCGAGTTTTTGCGTACAAACATAATTAAAATACATAATCTTCAGATATGATGACGATCATTTCTTAGGCAAAGTTGATAAGAGGGGAACGGGGGTGGGGGTGGAAATATCGCTCGGGAGCGATGGTGTCTATGCTAGAATTTTTTATGGAACGGCCCATATAGGTAAACTCTTCAGCAATGAGAGTAACCTTGAATTTAATACATTTATTAGGTAATAATAGCGCATAATCAAATACTTCCGTTAGAAAACCTCGAGTACTTCTCAAAAGTCATATATCATTCATTCGAAGTCAATCAAGCCAAAAGTACGTTCCGTAACTTCTATCAATATGTTCATCGTATATGAAAAGAAGAAACAAAGACTTTAGAGGAGGACGTAAATATTACCTTATGAACTGCCCAGAAGCAAGNAAACAAAGACTTTAGAGGAGGACGTAAATATTACCTTATGAACTGCCCAGAAGCAAGCCTCTTTCGCCGCAATCTATTTTAACTCTCAGTTAACTTGAGTAGTTCTCTGTTTCACACGTATTTGACTTATTCGCGGTATCGAAAATAGTATGGGTACAAATTATTTTCTGGTTGTAGGAATAAACGTGCATTGCCATACTCATGTAATATATTTTTGAAAGGGAAAAAATCTTCGAGAAGCGTGTTATAAGATATTATAGTTAAAGCACTATTTCACATAAATTATATAATTCCACTTTAATAATAGAACGCGCGTCTTGTCCCGTGTAAGTTCGTAGTAACTGGCTATGGTGGTCGAGGTGGAGCCCAGCATCCTCCGAGGCGCCTATTTAGCATTAACACTCTCCTCGCCGGCGACCGCCTGCCTACTCTGTATTCATCACGCAGAGAGTGAAGGCGGAGGATGGAGAGGGTTCAACGTCGCTAATTGAATGGCGAATGTTAAGCTCCACTACTCCTCTTAATGCCTTCATCTCTTTTTTTACTTCTATTGGGCGACCTCTACGTGAATGATCGCATCAAGAAAACTTAGGTCATATAAAAAGTTCTTCAAATATGGTTATTCCTGGTTGAGAGCTGAACGTGACAAAGAATACAGACGATAATGTCCATAAACACTTTCACTCTATCTAGGTTTTAGAAGCAATAAAAATTTATTTCCACTCTCTTGAAAATTTCAACTAAATAGTCACCTGAAATTGTATAGAGAAACCGAACTAATTCTCCGTGAAACGTAAAAATAATGTTTATAGAAACTCCAATTTTTTATCTGAATGAATTACTGAAATCGATAAACGCAATGAGTGCTGTGAATATTTTTACACACATACTAAACGTTATACTATTTCATTTACGGTAGAGTTGAGCTCAAATCCTCGCGGGGCAATGATCGACGTTGAGTTTGCAGTAATGATAATTTCGATGGTTGCTATAAGCAGCTTACGTGCAGCGATACCTCTGTTGCTGGCTGTAATATTTCAGTATTCACATTTGGAATAGAAAAAATGAGTTAAGTCAACTGTTAGCTGATTCAATCCAATAAAATTTCCAAGCACTCTCTTTTTCTTTCAATATATTATTAAATTACATCGTTTAATAATTACATCGGACTCTGATTCAACTTGACAATAATGCGTTAATTTCTGTTTTTGCATTATGATGCGATGGGGAATGGCTAGTTTTTCCGGCCGCCATTAAATGCGACCAGAATCCACACGTCAGAAAACCTTTTTTTCCCTCTTCGTTGTTGTTTTTTTCTTTTTCCTCTATCGCGTAAGATCGGAAATAGACAAGACGTAATTCGAAAAAGTTTTCAAGTACTGACTAGAAGGTAGAAGATAGATACTATTAGGGTGGACGTCTAAAATAGAAGATTTTCATGCTGCCCCCACTTAGCTCGCTTTAGGATGCTTTGCTAAAAATTTAAGCCGATTTGGATGATAATAATAATAATAATCTATGTTACCGAGAGATTAATGTTTAAACGGGATATAAATTTTACCAGATAACCGGGTATTGACAAGAGACCTAAGTGATGAAAACTCACAGAATATTTACGAGGAAGTCGTAGCTAAATTGTTTCATCTATTGATCAGAAGCTCCTGAACAAAAATGTCGCTCGTTCCATGTTTATAATCTTGGTTATAGAAAATCAATTTGACCACACATTATTTTTAAAATTTTAAACAAAATTATCACTGCCGACAGGCTACAAATGCGAACCAATAAATGAAATAAAACTCGTCGTTGTGGTTAGTACAACTACAAAGGGAATGATATCAGTTTCACTGCTTGTGATTTGTAACAAAGTGTACATGTTTGGATCCTACTCGATGTTATCCCTTGTTTTATGTCTTCCACTCTTCGCTTATAACACGTGAGACCTACCACCATGAAATAAAACAGAGCAAGACTTGTTCCTTTTTTCATGGACCGGACGACGCCAATGACCGAACTGGAGTCGTAAATCCCGACATGATCGCATGACCTAAGTACCCTATCAGCATCGTGTCATCGGACAAAACGCCGTTTCGATTTTCATTCTTGTTCCGAATGATTCTTATCAGAAAAATCTTACAAGTACTCTGAGGAACTGTTCTTTTACTCATTTTACTAATACTTTCCAAACTGTATGCTCATACTTGCGGGGGGGGAATCGCGAAGTGATTTAAACCAAGTTTTTCGAACCTGCAGAAAGACAGGAAATATCTCTAATGCTAAAAGAACAAAAAGGAAGCAAACTACGAAACTTTGTTAACAAATTTATTAAGATTTATAATTACAAGTGTCGCTACCCAAACAAGGAAGGTAGGGAAAAGTAAGCATATTGGTCTTAATAATAAAAGAAACTATTAACATAGACAGCAAGGTATATTTTTTGAGTTATGAGAACAAACAGAATGATCTTGAGGAATATCACCACTACGAATCGAGGTGAAGACCGTCCCCGAACTTAGAGGGTTTCGGAAGGAGTCACAATAACATGAACTCTCTGTAAAGTTCAATAGCCAAGTTAAAAAATTCTGGTCATCGTTTTCTTCTCCCTTCCTCTCACATGACCGTCCGTTCTTCGCCGGTTCCTCTCCTTTAGGCGACCACACTGGCGCAGCCATCGACGCTGTACGCTTGTTTTTATTGTTGGCAAACCTGTTCTACATATTCCTTCGTAGCGGGCAGCAGAACCGCTCCTCTGTGCGCGCGATTTTTGTTTTTATTACGGCTGAGTTTCATCCCCTTCCCCCCGGGTGTCAGTCTGTGCCTTGGCGAAACATTGGAAAACTCTTCTAATGGCAGAGTCTTGAGATGCAGTTTACCTTCGTGGGACAAAGGCTCGGTTCTGGTTTACAGTGAAACAAAAAAGATTGCCATCCATTGTGCGCTTAAGTCGCTTTCAAGAACGCAGACGTTCTGTCCAGTATCTGGATCACGATGATGAAAGGAAGAGGAGCTCGAAAATACGCGACCAGATATTCTCCTACACCGAAATTTTAGGAAAGGAGGACGGTGATTTAGACATAGCGTTACAATCTTCGATTTAAGTTGATTTAAGTCAGTCAAGAAATGAAACTAGTGCACCCCGTTTAATTTACTCCTCATCACTTTAACAAATCAATGGATTTCTACGACATAGGGCATATAAAATTAGATACTCTTGCATTCTCACTAATAAATTATACAAATCTACGTCTGAACAAAAATAATGCTGAACGGAAAAAGAAACACAGTCATTAAATAGTCACAATTTAAAACAGTGGAAAAAGGATTGCTATCAAACTAAAATGTGGTCAGGCTCAGAGGCAGATCCAAGATTTTTCTCGGGAGAGGTCCTGCGAATGAGCGAATGGACGACCCGCCGTTACGAAATTCTCGCGTGCTGTCAAGCTTCCCTTTAAATGCACTTTTTTTTACAAGAGAAGTCCAAATGTGAAAATAATAGTCTAAATGTATTAAATAGGCAATGAAATATTTCCTCGTTCCAAGCTTACAGGAGGTGTTAGCTCCTTTACAACTCCCCTGGATCAATCTCTGGTAGCTCTAAACTATTGTGTGTTATCTGCAGTGAGAAGTTTCATGAAGTCTCTATCAGGAAAATATAAAAAATTGGAAACACTTCCACACCTCACGAAATCAATGGCACTCACTCCTTGCAGCCAGCCAAAGTTACGGCATGGGAAACAGACAAGGACATGCAATTTGCTTTTGCTTTTTGTTTGCCTAATGCAGTTAGTTCAGGACCCATTGAATAGTGATTCTATTCAAGGGTTATGCAATGCTAGTTCTATTGAAGTACGAAGGTGACCTAAACAGATGTATGAAGAGAATACAATTTAGAACTCTAATTTAGCTATAGCAGTATTAAGAAAAATAATAATAATAAAAACACTTCACAAAATATTTAAAACAAAAGAAAAAATATGCATAAAAAACTTTTAAAATTTTAATTATGTAGATTGTTGAATAAAAAAGATATATATTTTTTTCCTCATCTATATATAATTGTTCACGAAATGAAGAATAATGTGAGTTTTGAATTACTGAAATACCTTATTTCTCTCAAATAGAGACAACAGGGAAAGTAGGTATAAGTAATTGTAAAATGAAATATTTATAGCATTCACATGCAAAGTTTTCCTATTCTCTGAAGATGATGTTTCTGAAGATAATTTTATGCTTGAAGAAACATAAGTTAACACTCAAATGAGTCATTAAACCCACCACATCCAGAGATCCCAACCCTGAAGTCATACAAAGTAAAACAGAATAATTGCCAGAGAAAGAACTGCAAGTTCCTGCACAAACTTGGCACTTTGCCTAAGTTCTGACAGATTCACATCAGATGATGATATGGGGCATCAACCTACGTTTGTTAGCATGCAGTCTCTACATATTCTCATGCTCCCATGAGATAGTTTCTGTCATGAAACAGTAAAACTTAAAACTCTGCAATATAATATATCCTCTCAGAACTCTACCTCACTACTTGATAAAGGTTTATTAATCAGAATTTATAAGCATTGAATACTTTTTTATTAATAAAATGTAGCAAATTCTTGGAATCACTTCCAAAACAGAAGTTAATAAACAATTCTCTATCCTCCTGGTAAACTTTTCTCACATGCAATTTTTTTTTTTTGCAATAGGTTCCTTTACCCTTTTAGTAAATTGTTCTTCAATTGTAGGCACCATTCCCAGAGGGGCAATGCTTCTTACGACAAGGCACCAGGATCTTCAGGTCAGAGGTGCCAGCAAAGGAGCATAAAGATTGTGAATTTACAAATGTACAATATTTACATAGGTAATCATGAAGAAATTTTTTTTTCACATGTCGAATTAAATGTTTTAAGGATTATTATGAAAAATGGTTAACAATTCAAAATTATGTGTTGTGTCATTATAACAATAATGTTTAAATCTACTATCAATTATTATCATTACATAAATTAATACCTGTTAAATAAGTTATTGCAAAATGGGGTTCAGAAAGACATTTTTTCATTATTGAGAGTGGGGAGGAGAAGGGGCTGTCAAAAATCTAACAAATCTATTAAAATACTTAATATTTTTTATGATTGATTGACAATATATTCAACTACTATCAAAAACAAAGATGAAAGGAAGAAACAATCGAGATTTTATCACTTGTAGTAAGGGGAGTTAATGAAGACTACCAAGTTGGCCAACCAATGCCATCTAGTAGTCAAGACTAGTACTAAGAACACTTCTTGGCCAGTGCTCTATACTTCTTCAATATTATTTCATATCAGATAAAACTGTAAATATGATTAATAAAATCGAATTTAATATGAATATACAACTTAGATGGTGTATAGATTTTGAATGATTTATATTAAATAACTTCAAATTAAATAAACTCTATTTTATTTTCTTTGCACCCATAATGATTCCAAAAAGAATTTGAAAAAAATGGAAAATAACATACACACGCTTTAAAAACAGGAAAAATACAAAAAAATATATATATATTTCTACAAAACACTTCTTTTGCTTCTTACAAATATTAAATTACTGATGCCACTGATGTCTCTGTTACCAATTTCTTATAATAATTTACAAACCAAAATCATACCATTATATATTTTAAAAAATTGTGTATTTGTTGCCTACCATCGTGAAAATCAAAATGGTTATCAACTTTGGGATCTTTCCAAATTAAGCAGAACCATTCAACTTATGGTAAAGGTGTAGGTTAAAGTAAAAATAAAAAAAATAAAAAAATCGTAAATCTTTTATCAGATGTTTAAGGAAATTAATCATTTAGTAACTTCAGGTACAAGAGTCTTGTTCCGTTGTGTGCAGCCTCCCATACACGTAAATGGTAGGAAAACGCCAAAAAGGACCATACGCTATTTTGAATTTTTACCCAGTACTTGTGAATTCATGGGTTTTTCATGAAGGCATTATGTTTCAACAATGCAATAAGAGATATAACAAAAGTTCACAAGAATTAATGTATAATGGTAAGTGCACAATTGTTCTTGGAATAAATGACACACCAAGTTGGTTTATAATAATATTTTTAGTAAAATTAGTATTTGCTTACACTTTTATTAATTCTCCATTATATATCATCACTTATGGCCTGAGCAATTGCAGGAAAAGCTAGAGTCGATTAAAACTAAATATTTTTGCTAAGCTAATAAAATTTCAAAGTAAAATGGTTAAAAGCTTCCAGGTGCAAACTAAGTATAAAAAAATTGAAGAGACTGACCTGACTCAATCCAATGCGGTAGGAAGCTCCATCCACATCAATCCCTAGAAGCATATCTTCCACAGCACGCCTATCATCAAGAACAGGACTAGAGGGTCTGCCATCAGCTGGAGCTAAGAGTCTGAACCTTCTTTGGAACTCCGACAGTGGCAAAAATCTTGGAAAGCCTTGCTTGTGCAAGCGAATTGCATCTAGAAGCTGAGCACCTCTCAGCTACAACAAAATGATGAAAATAGTTGTGGAAGAGTTCTAACAAATTATAATATATTCGTCCAACAAATTATACATACAAAATATACACAAACAAAACTCAATTTTGTTCCATACGAAAGTAAAGAAAATACAAACCTACTAAATCTCATATATTTATACATATATCTCTAATATATAAATGGGAGAAAATAGTACAACAAAATAAATTACAATACCAATTCACCTAAAGGTTGTTTTCCCTGAAAATTTTATGAACAAATATTCTTATCTCTTTGATGCATAATGCATCAAAATCCATGTATTTTCATTAACTGGTACATCCGGCTGTCCCATATGACTCCTGAGAAGTCTAAGGTACTGTGTTTGAATACTTTATTAGACTAAGGTGTTTCTGTTGTTGTTAAGACAAGTCATATGAGAGCTTCATCTCTAGTACTGTAACATTAGAATTGTCCGGCATAAATCTAATGGTTTCCTTTGAACCATTACTACTTAAATACTACTAATAAATACGATATATTACACGTTTTTTTGTTTTTTTCAATTAACATACTTATTTTTAGTTTAACATACTTTGCAAAGTAAAATGTAGATAATTTTTTTCAGGTATGATGCATTATAAAACAAGAACAATAAAATTTAAACTACAATGAAATGTTTTTATTTTGATGCCAGTTCAGATCTTCTGAATGTAGAAGGAATGGTCAATGCCAACACATCAAAACTGCATTTGGAGAATCAGTGTCATGATCTAACACTCTCTGCATGGACTCCTTTGAGTCATTGCTGTGGTATCATTTCAACATGGTGCAAAACATGTTTTCCTTCATTTGAAGTCTGGGAGCACAGTGTAAATATTCGGTTCATGCAACTTAATTTATAATAGGTTTTTTGTTTCTCTCTCTTCTGATCCACTTCTCTTTTAAGTCAAATTCTTGTAGTGACACCACTTCATTCAATCTGCAGGAGATTTTTCAGTGGACAGGCAGAAACAAATTATTTTGTGTTTTAAGGATTCCTTGTAAAGAATAGATGGATGACAACCTTGACATGGCCTATCCCTCCCAGTAGTGAGTGAGGATTACATTACAGTCAAGAAGCAAATAACTAACAATTACAATAGAACATTTACTACTATCAATTTTTTTTTACATTTTGTAATGGATTATGATTTAATACAGGTGGTAGGATAGAACAGGAATATTAGGATGTTACAGTTGCCTCATTTAAAGAAACCTTTGCTTCCTACATCGTAAAACAAAATAACACTTATATTACTCATTAAGGGTCTTAAAATAAACTATTACAAAGAGATCTAAACAATAAACAAGAAATTGGAAGATCTAACATCAAAAAGGAATATGCAGTAAGGAAAGAAACTCAATATTTCATAGAAATTTACCTGTGATCGAATCAAAGGAATATTGATAAGAGCCTCTTCTGGAGTCATGTTGGCCATGGCTCGAGTAAGAGAACCTCCTTTCATATCACAGGATCCAGCACTGTGCTGAGGCAGGAAGCAATGGACAAAGTTCAGTTTAGTTCGTCGTAAGGTTTCTATTAGACCATCCTGTAACAAGACATAGAGTATACTTTTTATTAATCTTCAAATTTATATAAATCCCTCAATAAAGCTTCACCAATTATTACAGTCAAAAAGTGTTTAAGACTGTACAATATTTCACTGTAATGAAATTAGTTACTGTGAACACAAAAATCTTGCAAGAGATAGGAATGTTTAAATTTACTGATGCAAGCCTTAAATGGGGATAATAATTACAGGCAACTGTACAGACAAAGAATTAATGCAAATTAAATATATTTATGATGCAAGAAAGTGAGATGCTGCATTGTTTTTATGTTGCACACAAAAACCCAAACTCTGGCATTGGACAAATAAAATGACCGGAACTAGTTTTGGAAGATGCATTTTTGCCAGAACTAGTTTTTGGCATTTCTAAAATTGTTTCGCTTTAAATCAGAGCTAGTTTTGTTGTTTTTCAAAATGACCAATATTAGTTTTGGCAAAAATGTCAAAAAGTGATTGTTATTGTGACAAAAATGAAGCTTTCTATACCCAAAGAAAAAAAAAGGTGGGGGAAATGGCAATTTCCTGCTTTTTAGGATTTCCTTGTCTTTGAAATTGGTTTTCATTTCAAGTAACTTTTTTTTGACTGGAAGCACCTAAGTTGAATATTATTCTTTCATTCATAGGGGTTTCAAGACCTACCTTAATATTTCAAGATAAGGTGTAAAATGGGATACATTTTGTTTTATTTTTAGATAATATTTTTTTTATTCTTTTACAATTAAATACAAAACATTTATAATAGTATTATGCTTATTTATTTTTAGTTATACTACACACTGATTGACTAGGAGTGTCTAACACACAAACGGAGATCCCACCAGCGTTTTTAATATAAATATTAAATCAAACATCTAAAAACTAATTTCTGGACTATTTGACATTTCACTTAATAAGAGTGAAGAGGAGTAAAAATGTTTGTAGCTAAATAAATGTAATGGACACTTTTATCAACACTCAGAGAAAACGCATAGGGTGAAATGATCATAAGTTATAATTAATATACTCGTAAGAAAACGCAATATTTTATTGAATGACACTTCTCTCAAAATGTAAAATTCTCAGAACTAAATTATCAGATTTTAAAATACATTCACTATGACAACATTTCACAGGAAATGCAACATAATAAACAATTTGACATTCCGTTTACATAAATTTGTACCACAACTGGAAAAAAAAAAGTGATAAAGGGAAAAGCAACCAATAAATAGAATTATCTAAGACCTTATAGTTACTATCATTCTACACCTCATCAGCTTGAAATAAGACAGCGTCTTTCAGGCCCCATAAGTGTTTTATTAATATTCAACCTCAGTGAATGACCTCTAGAAAGAGCATAAAAACATAATTGGAATGAAATTTTTTTAATGATTCAAGTATCAGAAACACTAAGAAGAGGAAAATTGATATTTTTACTAATGTCTTGAGAATAAAAATAACGTTCTAACCATACTAAATACTTAAGAAATTGTACTTGCTTTAAGTACACAAACCTGCATTTCTTTTTGTGGGGCTTTAAGGGCTCGTCAACAAGGTCATTAGAACCCATACTGCATTTTTATTGTGATAATATAACAATACTACTTCTGTCCTTCCAAATGACAAAAAACTAATTTTGGCAGGTGTTGCTTCCTAAAATGTACCAATCATTTTGAAAATGCCCAGCTTTGGTAGTTTCTCTTTGTTCATTGGCCAAATTCAGGTTATAATAATAATAATAAATTTATTGTCAAAAAACAGTACAAACTGCGTATGACCACGTGGAGGACAATTAACTAATTTACTCTCCGGAAGCAAGCAAGGGACCATCACATCAATTCCGATCAAGGGCCCTAAGGCAGAGGCGGATTCAATTTTTTTTTGCATAAGTTCCTAGATAAGAAAAAAAAATTAGCTGCGAGTTATAATACATATTTATTGTCAATATGTTTGTAATTTAACGCAAATATGTTTGTAAATTTACATCTACAAGTTATTATCGAACTACAGATTATTCTGAGTATAGTGTTTAAAAATCATAAAGAGTTGAAAAACCCTCCACTAAATTCACGATTTATTGTTACTATAAACACGCCCCTAGACAAAGCCTAGAGAACCTGTATAAGAAATCCGCCTCTACCCGAAGGAAAAATGGAGAAAAACCCGGGCCAGGATGGGGGTACAGAATTAATGTACACAACCGTGTCAAAGTTGAGTACACATAAAACTAAATTAATATGAGCAATATGGCAACACAACCATGCAAGAAAATAGTTTTTGAAATTGTTATAAGTTATTTTAAAAGTGCTACAGCAATGGAGTGATAAAATTCAAGACGAATTTAACTTTTATTAAAATCAATAAGTTCTTTTACAGTGTAGAAGCACTGGTGCAGGAGGTAGTTTTTAACCGCGGATTTGAAGATATTCAATTTCATAATATCTTTTATATTCTTGGGCAGGGAATTATATAGAA
>NNCF01130299.1:855265-883631 GCA_002313205.1 Laupala kohalensis | reverse complement strand
GCAAAAAGAATCATTTTGCAATCTGATGTGGATGATGACATGTCGTTCACATACAATAAAAACAGTATAGGGCCGAGAATTGATCCTTGGGGTACTCCGCAAGTAAGTTTCTGTTTCTGAAAGACAACGCTCAAGTATTTTATTTTTAGTATAGGATATTTCGACCTGTTGATATCTATCTTTTAAATAAGGTGTTAGCCATTGATGTGGAAGTCCACGAATGCTAAAGAATGCAATTTGGAAAGGAGAATTCCGTGATCGATGACATCGAATGCTTTGGATGAATCAAGAAAGACACCCTGAGGATTTTCTCCACGATCTAGAGATGTGGTAACATCGTTTAAGAAGGAAAATATGGCGCTTGTAGTGGAAAAGGATTTCCTAAAACCGTGTTGATCGTCAGAGAGAATGTTATATTTTGATAAAAAATCTAGAAGACGCTTATAGAACAATTTTTCTAGGATTTTTGAGAAAGTGGGTAGTAGAGATATTGGTCGGTAATTTCCAATATTAAGTTTGTTTCCTTTCTTGTGTAAAGGTTTCACTTTAGCTCTCTTAAATATATTGGGAAACACCCCTTCCGATAAAGAACTATTAAAAATATTTACGAGTGGATTTAATATAGCGTGGGACGAAGATTTAACAATAAACTCAGGTATATCATCTATGCCTCGTGAAAATTTGTTTTTTAAGGAGCTGATGATTCCCATGACTTCACTGGCGTTAGTTTCGGAAGTGAACATAGAATTGGGTATGTGGGTGGTAATAATTGGAGGACATTGATTTGGATATATTGAGTTCGTTATTTTACCAACTTCTGAGAAGTGAGAATTAAACAAACTTGCGATGTCCTGAGGATTTGACACGATCTTGCCATCGTTTAGTAAAGAAACATTTTCTTCGCGATTTTCAGAAGTTGACGTGTAATTGTTAACAATATTCCACATGGCTTTCATCCGGTTGTTCGATTTTAGTATATGCCTGTCGTTTTCCATAACTTTAGCTGCATAGACTACTTTTCGAAGAATAGTCTTATATTTATGAAAATAATTATGGAATTCGGGAGGTTGGTTATAGCTTTTTGAAAGATTATATAAACGGTGTTTGTTTATTGAAGAAATCCTTATCCCTTGGGTGATCCATCTATTGTATTTCTTTGTGTTAATTAACTTGCGTTTTATGGGAAAACTAGAGTTGTAATGTTTTAGGAATATTGAGATAAATACATTGAATTTGTCGTCGGTGTTTTGGCAATTGTAAACATCTTTCCATGTTTCTACACGCAAATAATTTATAAATATGGATTTATTTATGTCATTAAACGCTCTTGTAAATTTGTAAAGGATTTTAAGAGGTTTTAGTTTATTATTAATAGTCAATACATGTGTTTATATGTAAACATCATATGAAAACCGACAAAAATGTAAATTCCTAGTCACTAAAGAAGTTCAGAAAACATAAACAAATTGATATCTCAAATTCTTATTCCTTCCAATCAACAATAAATGGTTTTGAGTTCACATAAAAATCTGTTAGGAAAACTCAAGTTCTACTATTATTAATTTATAAATAAACCATTAACAATATACCTTCAATTCATCAAGTAAACAATAATTTTTCACTAGAACACTTCATTAAGGGCACTGTTTACCTAATGTAATTTTATTTAATAAAATGTAAGTCCCAATCCTGTTTTTAAGCCTGGTGTTTTTGGTAACAACCGTGATATCGTTAATTATACTGTAATGATGTCAGCTCACTTCATCAAAATTATCATATTTTTGTATGGATTAGGATAAGTTAAAAGTTTCTACAATTATTTACTGATTATAATGATCTCTACTCAATCACAGTCAGTAAACTTCACATAACAACTTTCTCTTCAATCTACTGTAGATACTAAAGTTTCAAAAACAGTATATTCAACAAAAAATATCAACTTCTTTGATTTTATACTCTTCATCTATCAAAATATATCTATCAAACTTACCACAGTAAATTTAACTTGCAAGCAAATAGACTTCCGTTTCATTCCTGCAGTGCCAGTCGTAAATGTTCTCCGAATGCTTGAAGCCCTTCTTAAAGATTGTGTGCCTTCTATGCCCACTACAGATCCTCCAAGAGTACTGGAAACTCCAGTTCCACGAATGCTAATAAAGAGTGTTGCAACTTCTTCCCTAAAAATAATTTAAAAATAAAATATTTAGAATATGTAGTAAAAATTACATTTTTACTTAAATATTATTACTATGAATTGATAGAAAATTAATAAGCCAATTTCCCTAAGTCATTAAGCGAATGAACCTAAACTGAATATCTTGAAAGATATTCTTAAGGAATTTCAGTCCATATAATATAGCAAACACTTGATTATCTGCTGGTGGATTAATGGATTTGCAGATTATTAATGTAACAACAAAAACAATTATACAACAAAGAACTGTTGACCCGCAACAAAGTATGTAGATGAACTGATTCAGTACATGGAGGAACAAGAGAATGTATTGTATGTTGAGGAACATTCAGTCACAAATAAAGAAAAAAACATTTAAATCAGAAAAAGAAAATGTGATCATGATAATTTGTAAATTTAAGAAAGTTTTTCATTATTTACATACAACGTTGAATTAAAAATTAATATAGATAATTTACTATATATACACATCTTTTACGGTTATTTTGCTGCTTTTCAGTGGAATCAGGTTCTCTGCTGTGCTCATGTGTCACCCAAATCCACAGATAATCATGATTTTACAGCGCAACAAATTTTATTATGTCATGTTCTCTCCACACAACTTCACTGAAATTGACCCTCCAGCCTGGAGCATGTTTTGAAAGAACTAATACACAGATGCTCCTACTGATTTAATATAATTAATTTATCTTGAATCACGTGGAAAAATTAATTTTATTAAAGTATAAAATATTAATTATTTACATTTTTAATGAACCTATGATTTCTTTTCACTTGTAATTACATTTAAACCAGTGTAAAATTGATCCCATAAAAATATTTCAAAAATATATTTGAATAAACAACCCACAACTGCAATAGCTCAGAAGTACTTACTTTGAGGATTCTTGAAGAATTGTAGCAGCACATCTGGCCACAGGATTCTCACGAGACACTTTAAGCCACCCTGTAGCTGTGTAGAGAACTGGGTTTGTGCCTTGTAAATGTTGGAGAACAAACTGATTGTTTCCGGGAGCTTTCCTTAAAAGCAACTGGTGTTCTGTGAAAAGAAGAGGAATATAAATTGGTGTCTGTCTGTTTGCTACCTGATCACAACACAGTCATAAAACTGATTGTGGTGAAATTTGGCAAGGAGATAGTCAGGATGAACATTTATTTAACTTTTTTTTTTTAATGTGTCACATGAAAGATAGAAATGTTTTTTGACAATTTTTGTCATTAAAATCGGGAGAAAGGAGAGTTATATTTGCTTACGCTACCTAAATAATTATAGATGGGAGACAACTAGGAATGGCAAAATTGTTTGTCTCAAAGAGTTCTACAAAAAAGTATGCAACAGCAACGTCTATCTACAAAAATTAATCTAAAATATCAATAAAACATTATTAAAATAGAAGAGTTAAAATACTTCCATTTAAGTGAATAATATAAGAAGATGAAGAAAAATCAATCATCAACAAATTTAATGGATTATTTGTTTTGTGCATTTAATAAAGATAAAAAATGTCTTTGAATCAAAAAATTTTGACAAATAGTTTAGATTTTACAAGAACTTCAATGAAATGGTTCAGTTGCGTCATGCCTTGGGGAAAAATTCAACTAGTGCAGTCCCCAGGAGATGGTGTAGTGTATACAGTCAAGTTTTGTATTCAATTTGTATTATTATGAATTTGAAAAAGTAGGTTGCTGTACATGTTTTTAAAAACCAGTATTTTGATCTTACAATATAGATAGATTTTATTTTTCCCTGAGTAAAAGAAGATTAGTATAAGAAAAATCCGGGACAACGTTGGGTAATCAGCTAGTAAAAAATACTTGTGTAACATTATTACAGAGCAAATAATGATTTTACCTCTATCATTGTAGTGAGCAAAGAGCCTTTCTAGAAATCCCTCATCACTTGCTGAAGGTTGTACAGCTTCTTCATCTAGAAGCCACAACAAACCTCGACGGTCTAATTGTCGAAGATCTGTTTGAGAGGATCGTACAACAGTGCTTTGTGCTGCACGATCCATCATTGCAACAAGCCTCAAAGGAGAGGAACTTTCTCCCTCACCTTCATCCAAGTTAACATCAATATGTTCCTGTTAAAAAAAATATTTTGTGTATTGAAATACATTCAAAGGACACCAGTACATTCAAAGTAAATGACCTGTCAACAAATTGTGCCTGTAATATGTATTTTTTAAATTTTATCCACATTTTCATATTTTTGAAGGCAACTTAATGTTCTGAAATATATTACAATCTCAAAACCAGAATCGTAAAATTATTTTCATGGCATCAATACACCCACATCCTGTTCCTTTCTGTATTATTTTAAGAACACAAAACTAAAGAACTTTTGATGCACTTTTAATTTTACTACATTTTTATTCAACAATATATATTTAACAATTAAATTATATAACTTCATTTATTTTGCATTCTTTCTTTACATATGATATATTTCTCTATACACCCTACATTAAGGTAAAAAAGAATTAGGATCTTCATTTGTCAATATCTGACAAAAGGTTTAAAATTTATTAATGTGGGAAGAAACTCACAAGTCAACAGAAAAGAACCAATTCTAGAGATGAACCAGCCAACGTATCAGTGGGAGGGGTGTGGGCAAGAGAAGTAGTGGGAAAGGAGAAGGGAGAATATGATGGCACATGGTTTCTTGTCTACAGCATAACTATATGCTGGTTCATCACTGAAACTTTTCTCACTCATTGAGTATTTAACACAGGCTGTTGATTGATTCTCAACTTTTGAATCATCTACCTGAGCATATCTATCTCTCGGAGATACAAGCATAGTATGATGGAACAGTAGTTGAAGTCTCTCCTGCAAATAGTTGTGGCAAAGATCTTCAAAGGTTGCACCACCTTGCTGACCACAAGATGCCGGATTTTGAAATCCTGGTGTGTCAACGACTACTAGAGAAGATACTGTATGAATTGGAGCTGATATTGACCTGCAATAGAGAAGTAAATAATAAAAAATATGTATGGAATAAAACAACCATTATTTCCAAATATCATTAAAAATTTCTACAAATTGAAAAATAAGTCACAATTTGATATATTAGAAAAAACTGAACAAAGAATGAGAACACAGATAGGATGAAGATGAAATCAAACATTCTGAAGATTTAAGCACATAAATTACGGTCTATATTGAAGCAAGAACCAGGCTCATTATTTTCTCAAGGGATTTTAAATATCCAGAAAAATCTTTAAAATTATTTATAATCTTTGAGCATAGGGCAAAGCACCCAAATTGAGAAAAACAGTGCAAAGGAATACACACTTTCTACAAACAATTAGATTTAAATTTGAAGAAAAACAGGGAAAATTTAATAATTAGACCATATCTGCATGAAAAAGATCTCCAGTAATTTTGAGCCTTCAACTGAAATATTTTACAAATGATAATTTCTAAAAATAATCTTCTAATAAATAATTAGAAGTTACATAAATTGAGTGTGGAATTGCAGTAAATAAACCCTGTAGTAACTACAGTAATAGGAAGTTGAGTAAAAATATTCATCTACAATAATTCACATTCTGGCAAGGGAAACATATATTATATTAAGATCCTTAATTGTTGAGAACTAGGGTCAATATCTAGATACAAATTTTATTTTAATTTTTCATTTTCAAATTCTAAATTTTCAAAATTCAATAGAAAAACATTTAGAGGGAAGTTGGTAACACTACCTTTATTTTGTCACAAGTAAGTCAATTGAGCTGAAATTGACTAATGAAGAAATAATATCTTTCTAAATGTGTTCAGATAAAATTTCATTTTAAGATTTGTCTAAATTTTAATTCAATAGCAAAAAAATGAAATTCAGAGGAAAAAAGGAATAAACAGAACACTTCATATATTTTGGTATCATCACCTGTTAATTAGAGCACCAACAGCATTGAAAACTTCTCCATAGAGACCAGTCACCATACCTTCTAATGCTTCTATTCCTGTCACTTCTCGATCATTACCTCTCTCAGTTGGGGAAGGAGTACGGAATGGTGTTCGAGGAGTAGAAGGAGTTCCAACAACTCCTTGCCCTTGGCCAAAGAGAACACGAGCAAGTTCTTCCACTGTAGTTCCCAGAAGATGAGCTGCATACTGGGCAGAGCGGGGGTTTGTAAACTGCCAGCGGCCGTTACTATTGTTCCCTACTGAACAAAAGAATTATTTTAGAAAACTAATCATAAAACACATATGAGCGTTAGAGAGAATATGCTTCATGAACTATAGTATCTGACATCCCAGCATTTGTGAGTGTTTCACAAGACCCCTCCCTTCATTATCAGGATATCCCAGAAAGAACTATTTAAATCTTCTAGTGGATAGCAGAATAGTTGTGAAATCACACAACTTTCCAAGAAAATGTAATGTTCAACAATCTGCTAATGAACAATATCTCTTATACAGGAAGAAAGTGCCCATTGTATAATGCAGGGCTTGGTGTGTAACACATTTTATTTAAGTAAGAGTATATTAAATGATTAAGTGAAATTAATACAAGGAAACAGATAGCCCTTAGGAATCAGAGTAAAAACACCCCCAAGTACTTGAGGCTAATTCAGACCACTGGAGTTAGCCTTGTCCTGCCTAACGCTTATGATTCCAGTCAGCCAATTAGTAATACTCATGTTTGGGGAAAAATTTGTGTGATGAGATGCCATTGTAATTCTTTCCAGTTTATAACCAGGTAATTCAGTGAGGGTAACCACATTGGTAGGCATGCTATGTAGGGAAAAATTTTCTTCAACTACTACACAAAATTTGGTAAATCAACTTCAATAGAAGATCATGATAAAAAATATAATGCTATCTTAAAAAACACAAACGAGGGACTTTTGAAAACAGAATTGTAGCAACTTATGAATAATATTTCTCTAAGTTAAAGAAGAAAAAACTTGCCTTTCACAGCTCCAGCAACTCCCAAATGGTAAATTGCAGCTAATGTATACCATAGTACTTTGGCTTCAGATGGAGAAATTCCAAGAATTTCCATTGCTCCTTGCACTCGAGTGAAATCAACTAAAGCTTTCTGTTTATCTTCGTGCTGAAAGAATAAAATATCACAGTTTCAAATGCAAACAAACACAGTTGATAAAAGATAATTTACACAGGTACACAAATGCAGTCTTCTTCATGTAGGTCAGAGATTAAAATAAATTGAGTTCAGTAATTTTGTACTACTAAAACAATCACAACACAGAATAAGTTGAAATTTATAACTTCAAAATATCCTCCACTTTTTTCCATGATTATATTCAGAGTTAAGAGTAGCCATGTCTGCACATATTCTTCCACAGTTAACAGCAAAAGAGAATACCATTGGTTTAGAAGTAATCTGGGAGGAGTCTTAGAAGGCGAATTTGAGGTTTTGATATAAACGGATTCAGATTAAAAAGATCCTCATCAATTTATTGATTCTGTGTATGTTATGAAATGTCTAGAAGAACTGAAAAATGAATATTAATGATAAAATATCTTGTGGACAAACTTAAATTAGTTAAGTACAGTTCTTTTGCTCCTTCTTAAAAATTATGTTTTTCTATTTCAAAGTATCACACAGAGGGACAATAAATAATCTAAATAGTTTACATACTTTAACCTCACCTTTTGTAATGATGTCATGAATAGATTTTGTTCTACACCAATGTTGTCTAAGAAGAGTTCCTTCCTCAAGGACCCTTCAACTCCAGCCAGCAATCGATAAAATATGTGAAAGGTCGGTTCTCCCTGAGGTCTGCGTGAAACCCTTGTTCTCTCAACTAGAAGGGTCTACACGGAAAAAACAAAACATGTTCATTTTAATGTTTTAAAATTGAAAAATATTCTTACACATTTTTCAACTCAAAAATATATTTTAAAAGATGAGTTTCCAATGTGATAAATTCATACAACTTAAATTCAGCTATAAATTATGAAAAATTTATTAAATAAACATTACTTTATTACAAAAGAATCTCATTAAAATAAATGTGAAAAAATTCTCAAATAAATTTTCTAGTTCTTTATATCAATAAAAATAAATAAGAGAGAATATATTAGCTGAGAAGAAATTTACCTGTAAAGATGCAGAAGCTATTTGTCCTGATTGGTCGAAGTCCAGACTGAAAATCTGGGTGAAGCGAGTGGCATTGCTATTAAGTACAGTTCGACAATTTCCAAATGACTCCAGTACAGTGCCAATGGCATTCAACTTGTCTACAGTTACTACCTGCAAGGAAATATGAGAAGTATTCAAAACTATTCTAAAAGTTTTTAAACATAAGCTTACAAATATTTATATGTTGCTAATATTTAATTCTTTTAAATATCCACTCATCCTTTTTGAATCATTTAAATGCAGAAATCTCCCATATTTCTACTTAAATACACAAATTACAAAAAAATATTCTACTTTTCTCTTTAACAACAAATAATTTTTGGTAATAAAGTATTTAAAATCTGTGTATTAAGGGAAAATACAAACCTTGTTAACTGAACCAGCAGCAAGAACAAGATACTGTAAAACATGACGAAAGTTTGTAGTTTTTCCACTACCACTTCGGCCCAGAAACACAATAGACGAATCTCGACGTGACTGAAGCATACTGTGGTATGCTGACTGAGCGACTGCATAAATATGTGGGGGCATGTCTTCTGATTTACAGCCTCGGAACATATGCACCACCTGTTGAAAAAGCAAGCAATTCTTTTTAAGAAAAATATAAAACTTTTCTTCCATCTTCCTTGAATAAAAATAAAAAAAATCCTATCATATTTATGATAAATTTGCAAACAGATGATTTATTTCTAAATATTTTAAATGACAAATATTTTAAACAACTGCACTCATTTAATTAAAACCATATGAGAAACTTCACCATATCGTTTAACTTGGGGTTTTATACACTGGCTCTCAACATAAGCGGCGTAATTCTTTATCAAGAAAGGATACGACCCGGTTGGCGAGTCTTTTGGGTTGCATACCCAAGGGGCGCAACTCAGGCCAGAGCGTGATCTTAGGCCTTCGGGTACTCTCGTAAAGAAGCCCATTTAGCCCATTCCGCAGGAGCTATTTGTTCTTCAGCTGCTGAAGAAGTTATTACCGTGCGTTTCTTGTGGTGTGGGTGTCTTGATGCTACCCCAACTCATTCGATTTGGATAGAAGGTTGAACTTAAGGGTAAATTTTGGTCTTGGAGAATAATAAAGAGAGACTGTGAGAGTCATCGGCTAGAACTTTTATGCTTAAATGAACCTAGGGAAACATTCAACGCAACGTAAATTTCTTTCCCGCAGTTCCTGAGGGAGAGGGGTGGAGGAGATTAAACACGCCCTAGTTTAGGAAATGATCGGTGAAAAGACGAAATGTTTGACTGGAACGTTGCTTACATGTAGTGAAATCAAGTGAAATAATTCTTACACACAAAGGAGTTGTACCGTTAGGGGAGTCTCTAGAAAACAAAGAGGTTACAGATCACGCAAAATTAAAGAATTAGACATCTAAAAACATAGAAGTAATAGCGAGATAAACGTGCGTCGCAAATTTTGAGATCCAGTGTTCGAACTGCGCCGTACATTTGTAATCATACGGTGGGTATGGGAGGAGGGTTATGACGGGTAGCAGAGTGAGTATTTCTCGGATAAGTAGCAAAAGTTACTTTTCTTCGGCGACTGCGTAATTGAGACTAATTGCAATAGTGATTAATTAATCAAGGTAATATTTACCTTCTCCGAGTAGACCGCAAGAGGTGCCATGGGATTGACGATGACCATGGAACCCCCTGCATAAGTGTGGATGAGGTTGCTGCCGAAACGTTGGCGAAGCGTATGCAGAGCACTCGACTCATTGAGATAACGTAGGTGGGACAGATCCTCGGCGCGGTCGAACTGTGGTGGATTGGCCTGCAAAAGGAAAAGAAAAACGTCATTTACAATACAATTGACTGGAGGATGTACACAACATTCTGCTCCAGTTTGGTGACGCCGGTTCAAATTATGTCTGCTCTCAGTAGGATTCGCGGCGGGGGACGAAGTGGGGTTCGCAGCAAGTTTTCTCAGGGTACTCCTGTTCGCACTGCCTTTCTTTCCATAAAACATTCACTCATCACTATTTCGCCCTAGGGAAGCTCAATAGATCAAACACTAGTCGCAGGGCTTTGGGTGTAGCTTGCCCTCCCTAACTAAACGGTGTTTACTGTCTGTAATTATACATACATAATATAAAGAAAAATTTCCAACTCGAACCAATGCTGTCGCTACTTAGCACATCAATTTTCTGTAGCCAACAAAAAATACCGATCAATTCGTTTGTTAACACTAAGTTTATGTGAGTCTATTTAAAAGAAGTGATGAGGCGCCGTAAGAATATTACTGGGCTGCGAAGTTCCGATTTTTTTCTCATTCAATTAAACGCCTATTTGTATCGCCGAAAAAAGCTGTATCGCCAAAAAAAAAGTTAGATAATGGGGTTGAGACTTTACATGCATAGCTAGAAGTATCTCGTAATATTTATTGATTTTCAAAGACAAAAAAAACATACCACGTAATTTACAGAAGAAAGTTCTAAATTAGAAAAAAATACAGGTTTTGGTTACAGGTCGATAGGAGAAGAAAAAAACCTCTAACGAAACTTTTGACTTCATTATTTTGAATTAAGGATGAATCTGAATTTAAACACTGGATAGAATAAACAAGAGACAATTATCTAAAACAAAGACAATTTTCATTATATATCACTCAAAATTAACAGCCATAATTTACGTCCTCGTAAAATTCCTTATGCGAAGTAACAGCTACTTTAACGAAGAATTTCACTCCCATTTGTTCATACAACTGATGGTTAACAGGGAAATCTATCAGTGTGCAAGCTGCAACGATTTCATTTTTTTAAAAAGGAACTGGATGTTTCTCTTTTTTATATTGTCTTCATCCAACACCATGACTCCACAAGTGGTACATCTTAGTTGATCTGGAGAAAAATTTCCATTAACTTGATAGTTATCAACCCTATTCTTATCCAATTTGTCTAAGGATATTCCTGTGTAGGTCTGATTTCAAAAGAAGCAAAATTAATGTCGTAACAATATTAAGTTGTAATGTGACACATTAGATAGATACTTCCGTAACGATAAGTTGCCAAGTTCTAAATATCATAGAAGCAAGCAGATTAACTTTCACACAATTTATCAGCAATACTAACCTTGACATTTTCGATTGTTATTACAGTTTGAAGAGTGCCGAAAAACGTGTGTGCACTCCAACTTTTGCTAAGTTTTATGGTGTTGCGTTCCTTTTTAATCCGAAGGTCTCCACTCGATTTCTTGAGTGCGCAGTTCAATTCGTAAAAGGGAACATAGAAATAACAAATAAATTAACATTACTCATACTCAGAAAAATCATCCTAACCTGAAAGTATTGTGATCAACGGGTAAATTTGTGTTTGTAAACATTATTCCACGAAGGGAAAACATTAATCACACATTTTCCAGATTGATGGAGAAGCTTTCAGTTTAGCTGAATTCACTTCATTATGTAAAAATGTATGAGAAAGTTAAGAAAGCTACGTGGAATAAATTAGACTCCTTGATTGTGCATCTTTTAGGTTATAAGTTCAACCCATGAAAGCACAGAGAATAAAAATATTTTACAGTTTATCGATGTTTTACTGTTATACCTTCAGTTTCAAATTATGCAACAACTTTTGCAACAGTCTCCACATAATCGATATATCCGAAACCTCAATAAATTAAAATTTCCCGATTTCAGTCTCTGGTTAAAAAAATATTAAGAATCATTCCTATCACCACATTTTATTCACGATGATTGAAACTAATTACATTCAATTTGGAAGAAAAACTTAAAATACTCATAAGAATTTAGTACCACATTTTTTAATTAATGTGCATAACGAGTCGAAAACCAGTTCTACCAATTTACTATGTCATGGCTGTACCTCCCCTCCATCTGGAATCTAATGCCCCAATGACAAGTTCACATTACGTACCGAGCGATTTAGTTTCCCAAAACCAGGATTTCTACTTGCAACACTCATGGCATGAGTTGAAATCCGGAGATAAATTCTTTTATCAGGCAGCTTTCTTAGAAGATTAACTTAAATAAACATAAAACGTTTCCAAACTTTCATAAAACACACAATCATAGAAGTAAATACCACAAAAACACAAGAATTTATTTCGTAAATACATACGTAAGTTAGTACGACGAAGAAAACACAAAAGCGCAGTTGTTTAACGATAAAACACAAAACGAAAAAATGAACATCGATGGCAATTTGGCTCCAGAAAAAATATTTGGCGTTTACAAACTGAAATTAATATTTATTATTTAAAGACTAATTTAGAAGTTTTAGACAAATGCTCAAACGTAAAAAAAGTGAAATATTTAGAAATCAATTAAGAACCCAGCGAAGTGTTTTCGAAGATATTACTAATTGACCTCTTTAAATAGTTTGTCTTGTCACATTTACTGTTATTCATTTAATAAATAGCCAAGTTCTGCTATACGAAAAGGAGTTAGTTTTCGAAAAATAAATTTCCATATATTCGTTCATGATCTACAATTCCCATCCTTCGTAAAGAAGTTTTCTTCCTTGAATCGACGATTTCTCCGTTGTTAGTTGGTCGTATGGTCACCATAATTTAAAAAAACGAAAATTTTGCAATAAGTTCGTTCAGTTCATACTACTAGGAATGTAGGATTGTTTGGCATATGGCAAAAGATTATCCCATTTATTTGGAGAGCGATTTAGCCAAAATTGCATTTCCTTATAAATTTCTTAAACTAGAAGGGGTGGTCTTCACAATCGACAGCACCTGAAATTACATTGCTCATAAATCCAAAAACTTCAAACCTAGAATATTAAGAGGATGGTTTCGGAAAGCGCTTTACAGTTCTTCTAGACATGACAGTAAATTTTACATGGAAATTCAGTTGGGATTGACCAAGGGGCTACAATTTAATAAGATGAGTGTATACTCGTATGCGATTTTAATTCAATTCCAATGATAGTTGGACAGATATGAATGGAATTTTTAATTTTCTTTTACATATGCTAATAAGCTAATGGCACTTAAACAATTTCGAGGCACACGCGTTGAAAAACTGTCGCTGCTTGCTAAAATTTTGAACCCATAAATTTTGCTTAGTCTTAGAACTTAAAAACTTGGTCCTAGAACGATATGTTTTTCTTTCTTTATCATTTACTTTACACAATTCAAGTTGAATTAAAGTTCAAGATGAATTTTGTTAAAGGCGTATAGATTGTCTCTCTCTTCAATATTTCAATTACTTAAAACAAACGTGAACGTTCAAAATAAATCTAGAAACGCATGGGGATCCAAAACCAATCTGTAGAAACATAATTGTTCAAAATCAAACGGTAAATGAACGTTAAAAGTCTAAAACCACCTGTAAAGAAACACTAATGTAGAAAACCAAACTGCAAAGAACAAGAACGTCCAAAACTAAACAACAAAGAAGTATAAACGTTGAAAACAAAACTGCGAGAAAAATCTCCGACCAAAAAGTCTGGGAAAAAATATGCGTCCAAAATTCGTCTTCAGTGAAATCCTAAGAACCAAAATTCATCTATACAAACGATACCAATAAGTAGTACCGATAAGAAACTCTGGCATCACAAGCTCTGTGAAGACCTCACCTTCTCGACGTCATCTTCGTCGACGAGCAGCACGTCACCAGTCGTCTCCACTCGGACGCGCACTTTGCCCACGGCGTTGGCCGCAGCGGCGCCAGGATCCCCTCCAGACGCGGGGGCGCCATCGTGAGCAGGGGAGGTGAGTGGTGACGCCGCGGGACTGGTGGCGTCTTCAGGCGGCAGGCGACGGCAAGCGGTGAACCCTGCGCGATGCGTCAGCCACAGGCGCTCCGCTTCTAACCATGCACGCTCACTCGCGAGCGTCTCCTCCGACCGCGCCTGCGGGACAGAAGAAATCAACACACGATTTAATAATACGGTATTATAATAATATGAACATTTGAAAGATTGGATTACAGTGACAGTCAAGGAAATACATGAAAGTGTATTTTTTAAATTTAGGTAATGTTAAGTTGTTAATAATATTGTAAACACCTGATGATGTCACGAATATGTGTCGAAATGCTGTGTCAAAATTTGTTGACACAAATGTATTAAAATCGAAATGTACGCCTGTAAATCGTCGATAAATAATTGAAAATGTATTCTTTTTATAGCCACCAGTGATGGTAGGTGAATAAGTATTCCTTACAGAGGGTATTCAACAAAACACAAATAACTTCTCAATACTATAAGAGTCACTCATTTTACTAACGAAGCCAACACCAAAAATACAATTCAAATATGGTTACTTTAGCCCAGTTTTGCACGAGTTTTTTTGTTATGACACAGTTTATTCTTTGATATTATTTAGAGTAGACAAAAAATAGCATGTTTACGTACACAAACCAAGGTGATATCTAGACACCTATGATATCAGATTAGTTCGTGACAATTAGAGAAAATTCGAAAAAACAACAACACACATTTCACTCCATTGGTGAAACTCTCCAATGCATACGCCGTACCTCCTCGAAGCTTCAAGTTCCATTCTTCTGCATTATTCTCTCCGCTTTGATGTATGTGTGAATCGTTTAGGAGAACGCAACAGATGTTTTCATTTATTTATACCCATTCAAAACTGAAATATCAGAAATTCTACGAATCGCGTTTTAGATACTTGATTTCACAATCTTTACATGAATAAGAAAGAAAATCAATAGTTGAAATATATTAACGTGACTAAGCACGAACCGAAACCATGAATGAAAGAAAGTAATCTCTCTCTGGAATCGAAAAGAGATCCAAGTAATGAAATATTCTCAATTTACAAGACAAATAAATACGAATATTTTGACAAGTTAACGAATTAATATTGAAATTATGTGAAAGGTAATGGTAGGGAGAAAGGGTCGTAGAGTGGAGAACCTATATCGGAAGACTTGTCGCAAGCAGAGTTGGCGGAGCGCTCTACTATTCATTTCGATCAGAGCATATTTTAAGCTATTAACTAATGAGACTAAATTACGCCCAGTAGCACGAAACCAACAAGGAGAAAAATGGTGAAATCTGTACATTGGATTTTTTTTACCCACGTCCTGTTGTAGATAGCATAACGTTACGACAATCTCTTAATATAACAATCAAAATGTTTTCATTTAATATCATTTCATACAATTACAATACATTTTTTATTCGGAATTGATGGGATGGTCCCTTTTTTGCTTCCGGAGAGTAAATTAGTTTATTGTCCTCAACGTGGTCATACGCAGTTCGTACAGCTTTTTTGACAATAAATTTATTTATTTATATTCTAGTCCAATTTCAGGACATTGGTGCATTCGTGTTCTGCGACTTAACAAAATTTTCTTCGAATTGTAACCATTGTAATTCCAACATATTTTTTTTTCGGGATGACTCAGAACTGGGGAGTATTCCAGACCTCTCTAACTCCGGGGCCGCTCACTGAAAACTGCATGTATTATGATCTGATTTCGATCGCTTACTTTGTACTTTCCTCCGAAAAGATATTGCCTGTATCTCACATTTTACTTATTTTTGAAAGCGCGAGAGTGAATGCCTACGGCGGTGTCACTAGAGTTGCCAACTGCTAGCAAATGAAAACTTGTAGTTAGAGCGTTCATTCTAAAACTGCTCGAAATGATACATTATTTAAGTTGCCAGTATGGTTGTCAAAATAGACGGAAATGAGTGTGAATGGTATATGAACATAAGTAGCGTACCCAGGTATGGGTATGGGGAGCGATCCGCCCCGGGTCTTCTCCTGTATAGAACCTTCCAATAGGATACCAAAAATGATATAAAAACGTAAATACAAACTAAAATATACTCCAACTTTATTATTAACAACTAATAGCTGATTTCATAAAATACGTACCACTCCAATACTATTCCAACCCCAATTTCATATTCTTGTGCGTAATCCTTAAAACAGCATGCAAACAAGATGATGAGTGTCTTAAATAGGGGACCTCCAAAATGACTCCCGACTGGGCCTCATAAGTACGCTGCTGATGAACATAAACATTGAAAAAGTAGAGAACGGACCGCCTAACTGTCAAAGATACTTAAAGTTTATCGTTATTCATGTTCCAGAAAGCAAACTATTGATACTTATTATCACAAAAAATGAGCCATGTTTCAATAGATAAGTACTAGATAAAGCCAAGATATGACAACTCTTTTTTTGAATGCGTATTTATTTACTGATGACAAAAAATACAAGCAACTCCAACTTGAGTCACCTATCTCTTTCGCAAAATAATTACAATTAACTCTCTTGAGCGTCAAAAGAAGCTATACTATTGAATAAAACACTTCAAGAAAATATCTAAGGACGATATTTCTTAATACATTATGTAGTATCTTCAATGATGAGGTACAGAGAGGAACATAAAAGGTTCCTTCATCAGTAAACGCTTTAGCACAAACATACATTATTTAAACTAAGACAAAGCTTCAAATTATTTGAAAATATTTTAAAATAATAAATTAACATGACAACACCTCTATGAATTAATAACATCTAGATGCGTAATAAAACCAATAAAAGGATTTAAAATATAAATACTGCACCCCCAAAAAAGATTGTTCTAAGCATTTGTATCAACGTGTGAAAATTAATAACACCCAAACATAAACTTGAAAGGAAATTGAAGATTCAAAATCAAAAACCAAGAAGAGAAATTTTAGTAGGAACAATTGCAATAGCTATACGCACCATCGGAAACCACTGATGACTGATGATCACACAGAATAAACAATTTTCACAAGACACTCAGTATCATCTCGCAAGTTCGACGTCTCTGTCCGACAGGACGTTTCAATCCGAACGGCACGGAGTTTGCACGCACTAATTGACGTATCCTGGGACGCAGTCGTAATCCACTGCCTGCAGACATGGATAGCGTGCACAAGGTCACTATGCACACATGGTACATCTCAGAATGCGAGATGTCGACTTCCGAGAAACTTATTCAAATACGGCACGTGCACTGGCAGAACTCAGGAGAATAATTTATGATCATCCCTCCATGGGATTTGTTCGGTGACTGTGTGTGTGTGTGTGTGGGGCATATTAATAAATATCTCACAATCATGTCCCAACTCTCAAATAGTCATTTGCGAAATTGTTCTCATAATAATTGATTTCATCTGCAACTAATTATTTCTTTCCAGTACGCGTTTTTCTTGACGATCAATATCGTTCTTTTAAAATCATGAAAAGTAAAGGTGAGTCAACGTGGACTCTTAGTCCCATCCACCCTTAAACCAAATTATCGGAGACAGTTTTTCAAAATAGAAACACCATCATATTGATCACACTACACGTTGGCATATGTTATCTTTTCCAGTCCCGATTTCCCGATTGAAGTATGAATTATACCCTTTCTTCGTTATGGCGCGGCGTTAAGTTTCAGATTTAGAAAGAGAAAAGAATTTGTACACCAGATATCCACAGTTATTCATGTCAGTTCATGTTTGGTGAAGATTGTTTTGCATGTTACAGGCGGTTTTTTGTAGTTCACCACGAAATACTACTTAATAACAAAAGTATTGAAAAATTATTTGGTAGTTTCTTGGTCGATTTGTAACGTATTTAATCTAAAAAACTTCACGTTTTATTTCTTTGGTTCTGACTTCGTCTCGTGTTCTATCAATAAATACACGAAGTCAAAAACCTGTTCACGGGACGTTTTTATTAGGATTAAAATCATGACAAATCAACAAAGAAAGTATTTTTAATATAGTAAATATCAAAATGGTAGAAGAAATCAATTTAAGGATAAAAAATACCACAACTAGCTAAAACAATTTAAATTACCCCTATTTAGTTAAAGTAATAATTCCAAAATTATATACAATAATACACTTCACTTAGAAATAAAAACTATATATTCCTCGCTCATTTTGAATAATTCATACCCAAAGAACAAGCGTCAAGTCTTCTTTTCATAATTCATATATCGCAGTCAAGTATTTCCATTTTCCCCCTTTCGGATATGTTAATTCAGTCCAGTAGATGCACTCAGAAAAACGTTTACATATTGACATAGAATTTCCTTTTTTCTCTAATCTAAATTTATTTTGATGTATTACGAAAGCAGTGCATTCTCATGAGAAACTGACAATAATATATTACTTGAAGTACTCAGGAAGTCATTTGCGACGTAATAAAAATGACAAGAGACGATAAATAAGAGCACAAGTTTCCCTGGAAAAAATACGAGAAAATAGTTTTATAATTTGAAGAGCTCACAGGGTTTCGACTTGTTTTTTAGCCGTCGCCAGGTAATCAAATAATAACAAATTATAAAATTATTTCTCGTCTGTCATTTTGATTGCGTCGCAAATGACCCAAGTATTTCAAGTAATATATAAAAGGTCGTAAGTATTTAATTATTTATTTAATTCAATTATATGTATGTTAATTGTGATATAATTTATAGTAGAACGAGTAAATATTACTCTTACATTGCTTTCCGTGGGACAAAACAGTACGGGAAGTTCTTTGCAAGTCTCGCCTTTCGTCGCTTTCACCACAAAACGAGGCAATACACTCACTTCGGGAGACTTCTCATGAATCCTAATGCGGCAACATGTGGCGCTCAACTACTGCAGAGGCGGTGATGCGGGGAATGGATTTATAACGAGCAAGTTGCTATGAAAGAACATCACGCGGAAAGCAGAGCTCGTCACAAAAAAGTGTCAATGTTTTACCACATAAATATCCTAGTACTTTCAGATGCTCTAGTTTGTTTTGTAAAGATGACCAGTATAATTAAATATGTAGTTAGGAGTTCATTGCGCCAACACCACATTAGTTGTGTCTTATCTTTAGATGCCAACAACATTGACGTTGTATATATGATTAAACTTCCATTTACACTTTTCCTTTTAATTCCATGTTAATTAGTTATCAAAGCTTCCAATTGCTGACGAAAAATTCTTGGGCGATACTCATAATTATATGTGGCAATACAAAACACATACGTGTTGAGAAAAAGATATCATGTACCCAGACTCGGTCTATACCAGGAATATCTCACATAAAGAAAACTTAATTTCATCTAAATAAATCATTTTCATAAGAATAAACATTTTTTGCCACATTTTAATATTCATATAAAAGTAAACCATTCAAATATTATCCTTAATTATTTTTGTTCACTATGTTAGTGAGTGCCTGAAGTGAAAATCATCTGCTGACAGTGGCCTGAATCTTACTCCTGAACACAAGATAACAATAAACCAGATACATAAAAGAATAAATTAAAGAAATATGAGAACAAAACATACAGAAAAAGATAGTTCTTTTTATATCATACTTCTCTGGAAAATCACATTTGCAAAATGGAGTAATCGATATTTGTGTTGGAGAAACTCCTCCATTATCCGCTCCCTACACCCGTCCTTGTCCCCACGCCGCGTCGCCCCGACCGCCCTGTGTCGGCATCGCCCACGAGTAGTCGTCGCAGAATAAAGGTCCCCACGCACTCGTCCCCTCGTTCCCACCATGAAGATCGCCTCAGACAGCACTGTGTACTCTGCCGCGGGAATGCAACACAATGGGGCAATTCAACTTCAAGTTGCCGCCAACAAGCACGCAATGCGTATCTGCAGCGTAGCGCCTCGACAGGACAGAAAGAGGAAGAATTAACTCGAGACTCATCGCATAAATGGCTCCAGATGCCAACTGAGCATTTATAGAACCGTACGACTAGTACTTCTCAATGTTTACAACGCAGTACAAATAATGTATTAATAAGAATTCCAAAAGAATATTAACATAATTAACTATTCTTACTGATAAGTAGAATATGCTCTAATATTTTTGAAAATGTGATGCTACGGGTATAGAGGAGTTTTCTTTTTCGATCCATGAGTGAACCCAGTATTCATAATGAAATTTAGAAAATACAATTATCGTAGAGGATGTTCAAAAATCATAGTAAATTACAATCCCGTCTGTGTCCAGACTAATCTTTGTAATGACATCATTCGTGCAAAATATTAAGATTGAGGGATATTTACAAAACGTCTTGGAGATCTTTTAGAAATGAGATCGGTATCTATACAAACACAAGTAATACCTATTTCATAAAATTTACAAATGATAAAGATATACACAAGACAATCGTCCCAAAGAAGTTCTTAAAATATTTCTCTTTAAATATTCACATAATAAGAAAATTAAAGTTCAATAATAAGAGGAGGAATTACATGGTTGTTCCTTCTGAGGCAAACACTGTTAGGTTTCTTTTGACAGAAGCAACGCCTACTACAATAAGCCAAGATTTCATTATCTTCCAGTAATTAACTGAGCAGCAGAAGCCATTATTCAATGTTTATAAAATTGTATACAGACAGGCAATAAAACCTTTCAATATATACACGAGAGAAAGTAATGAAATGTGTTTTGGAGCAGGTTCCATTATAGTACTAACTGATCAGCTGTTCCATCGCGATCTACAGAGCATTAATTATGTTGTATCGCGACCAACAGACTTCCACCAGGTGGAGACATACATGGAATGACTTAATGAACTTACAGATTGGTTTCTTTGTGCTAAGGCACGGTAAATGACAGAACAAGCGAGGTGATTTGTTGTCTCATTTCCATTCCAATCAAAGCCTACGCTACGGAACAATCGGATAGTTCGATTTGGCCAGTTAGTTGGTATGATTTGGTCACGAGTCAGACCATATGTTGGCCTCTCTCACGAAGAAAATATTGTCGATTCTTGTCTGGGATTAGCATTCCGATCCTCCGAGCGTGTGAGCAAACCAAGCGCCATGAGTAGCGATGTCCGTGTATTGGGCGAAGAGTTGCTGAGTAGACACAGTGTTGGCGCGTCTAGAACTCGCTGGTACCACAGATATCTTGAAAATTTATCCTCATTCTGGTGACACCGAGCTACCATCTCAAAAGATATTTTTATAAATTTTCATGATTGACTTTTGTATTACTTTTGATTCAATATTTAACAAGGTCCGTATGTTATTTACTCTCAAGTGATTATACAAAACAAAATAAGGAGACTCGCGTAATTTTTTAAAAACAATTTTTTCCTCTACACGATTACAATACATCATAATCAGTGATAAACAGAAAAGACACGAAAAAATCCCGCAGTAATTCTAAGTTCATCAACGAACCAGTGGCATGAGCAGAGATTTTTAGAGAGAGATTTTTTTTCGAGGNATATATATATATATATATATATATATATATATATATATATATATATATATATATATATATATATATATATATATATATATATATATATAATGTATTTCAGATGAAATATATATGCAAAAACATATATCGAACTATCATATTGCCTGAGATTATCACTGACAAGTGCGCATCCTCTGAACCATTACCTCTTCAGTTCTTACCACTACCACCATCGCCGTGAGAGATTTTCTCAAGGTTCACGAGGTTTTCGCGAAGGTATGGGACCTCCGAGAGGAAGTAAACGCTAGACACATAACGAGTAGCTACGTCTCTCATAATTGACCCCACGATTACGAAATTGCTTACGTCAGCCAGTCGTCGTGGCGTAATGATAGAGACAACACCGTCATTTAATACTCAAATATATTTTTAGTCGTGCGTGCGCACCAGTGTACCGCACAAAGGAAGATAACAGAAAGAGAAGTTCATGTCTCATTGTCTGTCTTGTCGATTGGATAAAGACTTCTTGAATGACGTACGATGACAAAGTCAGCAATCAAATAGAAGAGAAGCTGAGTTTGAGGAGTCATACATATGTGCTGCAAGTGAGTAAATTGAAAACTAAGGCAGTTAAGAAATAATTCAAACCCATCAAGGATATAAAACTCTTGTACTAGAGGATGATATTCAGAGGTAAATCAATAAAAACGTACCATTTTAAGTAAAGTACCTTCCATGCATACAACTTTCCATTTCGGTTTTGCCAAACAAAACCCGCATCAAACGAGAAACTGTTGTGATTACTCATTTAACATTTTGGATCATTTCTGACGCGAAATCCTCCCATTGCATCTGCTTTTTGAGAAAAGACATTTCTTTTATCCAACGCAAACTAATTTTCTCTCTCTTCCTGTCTATTAATAGTTATTATTTTATTATTTCACTCGAGTTCACTTTAATGCAATTCTTTGATCAAACTAAGTAGAACCCAAAAAGTATTGATATGAGGCGAAGATAGAATATTTGTTTCACACTTGTGAAATCGATTTTTTGATAACATTTCGTTCGTGCGTTTATTTAGCATCAACCGATATTGAGTGTAACCAATTTTTTTTCACTCCACGGAGGGTCTATGCCACAACGCGTTGGAGTGTCGGAGTAATGAATTATCCAAAAAGGGGTTCGTTTCCATTTGGTTTGTTTCTCGGTACAAATCAAACCGATTTTTTTTGTGGGGCTTTACGCTCGTCGACATCGAGGTCATTAGAGTCCTAAAAACTTGTACAGGTAGGGAAAATGCAGTTACGCACTAAGTAGAGCCAACATGACTCTCCCCGCTCGTGGGACTCGCCCAATGACTCAATCATACCCACTAAAAACCCTCCTGAATTACAATATATCAAAACATTTCTAGAGAATGAGGAAAAAGAAAACGACAAATCGATCGAGTCGATCAAGAGTTCATTTTTAAAGTGTTTCAAAATTCTCAACTTTCTTTTCCCTGAAGGAGAGATATTGGTTAAACGAGAAGCGAGAAACAAGACAAATTTAGTTTAAACCGCTTAAAACATTGTTAAAATTTTTTCAAAATTAAAAGTAAAAACATATATTTTGATCTAATATATTTTATATCGAGTCACTGTTGGCTTTCTGCGATTCTGCTTTTATGTCGCGCTGAATTCTCCATGACTTGGAGTATTACAATTCCAAATAGCTACTTGTTTCTTGTATACCTTCCGAATATAACATATTTTAAATTGTCCTTCCACACACGCCTGAAACATCAAGTATATATTTCAATAAGAGTATTCATATATTTAAAATTAATATATTAAAAAACACAGTCAAATCAGTATGTTACCTCCAAAGCAAAAGAAGTAAATACAAAAAAAACCTATCATTTTTACTGAACTTAGATGACTGTTTCGAGGAGAAAATACAACACGAAAACGAATTTAAAATCCACCACTCGTCATAAACATACACCGGGGTTCAAGGATAAATTTCCACGACTTGTGTAATGTAGTCCTACCGAATTCCACGCCTGATCACAATGTATCTTCCCGAGTATTTTCTCTTTTCACGTGAGTATTTTCTCTTTTCACGTTCCTGAACCGCTAATGCAACGAAGAATGAAAGACGTAGAAACACTTCAATGATATCCAGTGAAGTACACTTACGTATCGAAAAAACAGAGTTTTTGGGATCCAAGTTCTCGAATATCACAACGGAAGTCGTGTGACATTTACACAACAAATGTAAGAGTCCTCGATGAATCTGTTATCATCAAATCACGTTGCTAACATAAATTATTTTTCCAGGCAGTTACAGTACACAACGGATTACCAATTTATTCAGTTTATTTATACTACACATTTAAAAAGTATTTATATCAGTTATTTTGTCGTGTCTCAACCAAACGACTTTTCACGACATTAATCAATACATGTGACATACATTATATGTCATTCACCCGTGGCATCCGCTTTATGTTTTATTACTTTACATCAAAATAATCGATTAATTTATTCCAGTTCTCCGACCTTTATATCCGAAAAGTCGTTCACATATTTACTGAATATCGTATCACTTTCTTTGCTCTCTATCAATTTATCCTAATTTATTCGAAGAAAAAAATTGTATTCTCGTGTCTTGTCAATTTTTTTTCAAGCCGATATCCCGGATTAAACCATTTTCTATTGTTTGTATCGAAACGTACATCATTAATAAATTGTAAATCAATATTCCCTTAGTTGACCGTGACCACCTTATCTGCAGTGTCCCAAGCAGTAATTTTGTAATTTTTTGTCTCCACCCTTTCGTAGTTGTTATTCACTCTCCCTCCATCATTACTTTTTCTCATTGTACGGAGGACCCATTTCTTCAGGTACATGCCAATTGGAAATTGATTCAATCTAAAATTACATGAAGTACATCATAACAAATCTACAACGGATTACCAGTGAATACACCAAATAATGAAAGAAATCGAAGGTAAACAAGTCTACGATGTAAGAAAATACTAGCAGATAAATTACGATACTAGTCAACACTTTCGGTGCTTTTGAGTATTTAATTAAAAAACACCGAAATAATTTTACACCGTCATGTTTTCCGTCAAAATGGATTTACACATGCTCATTAAGGGGAAAATATCGTGACATTCGAATATTTTCTCATCGAGCAAGAAATGTTAATGAGAAAGTAAACACATGCGCCACGGCCACTGCGCAGCCGTATACTTCACTTCATAACAAACTCTTTATGCGTAAGATAAAACACGCAATATTTATCACATACTAAAAACGAGTTCTCCACGTAAGGTCGCATTTACGATGACATTTCAAGCAGCCGACCTGCTAATGAGAAATATAACAGATTTACTAACCTCTTAATATACTTTTCATTTCAGCAGTAATTACACAGGAAATATGATATCCTTCACCCTCACACTCTTCTGTTAGCACCAATAAAAGTGACGCTCTCCAAAAATGGCATGAAGCGTACGAGGTATATTCGCTATCCAGTTCAACTATACAACCGTAACATTTCCAAAAAGAGATGGAGGAGTGTTCGGATGTATCAAACACGCTCGAGTCGAGTGGGTGACCGTATCGTGCCAAAATAGACATGGGTGTTGCAGCGGCGCAAGCGCAGACTGACACTTTCCGGAGAGAGTGCAATGCCCGAATCGACAGCGAACTCACCAGAGCGGGGTCAGTGAAGGCGCGGCTGCGACGCCACTGGTGATCAGGGCTATTGCAAGGCCCGCAGTTTTAGTAGAACCTTAGCTTTAAACATGTACAAATGCAATGATGTTACAAGAGAAACTTTGGAATCGCATCTATGAAATGAAAATCTGCGAGATGGGATCAGTCTATATTTTGAGTTTTATTATTCTCGTTCACTGATGCACATTTTTCGAACTATGGAAGTCAGAAATAGCAAGAAATTTAAATAGCAAGATATCATGTCAAGCGAACAAATTGTTAAAAATTGTTTGTGTGTGACAATATTTTCCTAATTGTAGAAGAAATAGGAAGGAAAAATAGAACACGGTCGTCAATGAGTTATATGAAAAAAATGTACGTTCAATAATTTGTACAGGACGCAAAATATTAATTTTCTATCTCCGACAAAATAAAATGCAACACCTCCAGATGCCGAAGTATTATAATACCAGAATCAATCAGGTACGCAAAGAATTGCACATCTGTGCAGTGCAAGAAATATTGTGGAAGGTCCATAGTTTTCAGATTACAGTATACAGTCATATTTATAGTCATTTATTTCACTTCTTTTTACACTAAATGACTATAAATATAACAGTATACTGTAATCTGAAAACTATAGTTATAGTTATATTTATAGTCATAAGGAATAATTAGTGCACGGAATTAAATCCAGGACATAAATGTATCACACAGTATCAAGGCAAATAGACTGACGCCTCGCCAAATGTAAGCTAAAATGTCAAAAGTCAGACTCTCTCACTACCCATGGGGTTCACGGAGAGTATAGCTACGCAATTTCACGAGGAGGAGGAAATTTAAACTGCATCTCGCTCCTATCGGCTTGATCCAGGGGTAGACCCGGTACTCATTTTACAGCGAACTAAGTAGTTCTGGGAGTCAGTCTGGACGTTGAAATATGGGCAAAATTCCCATGTTCCATCGGGGTACCAACCGCGGCCGTCCAGCCAGCAGTTCAGCCCACTGATCCACGCAATCTCCAATTAAAAGTAAAATTTGTTAATTGATAAACGTAATGAGGACGATCGTAAAAAAATTCTGCCCAGATTGTACTTTTGAATGTGAAATTTCATTGTCAATCGTTGCGTTTATTATTGTTTTAAATAACAATAAATAAAAGTATTATCACATTCTATAGGATGCCTATTATTTATTGTATTAAAATATATTTTTTTAAAATAAGAGTTAATTACATGTCTGCGGAAAGAAGAATATTATACAGCATGTGTTGAGAGAATTGGTAATTCCTTTCCTTGAATGCACGTAATACGGAAATTTAAAAATCTCAAAATAAAATTACGTCTCAGATGGTTTGAAACTGTTTCGTATCTTCGACATTATCATTCATCATTGGTGTCGATTCTCCGCAAAATCTCTAAATTTGAATCACGTTAAATTTAGTGCGATTTAATTTCATATTCGAGTATTGTCCAGTATTAAATACTATAAACAGGACATTAAGAAAAGAGATGGGCCAAGGTACGAATCGAAATAAATTATAAATTGTTAATTTAGCCATGAAAAAAAAAGTTTCACATATTTTTAAAATTAATTACATAAAAATTAATTTCTCAACAATGTGAGAAAAATAATTGAGAAAGGGTTAAAAGACGTTCCAATATGTTTTTTTTTCTTTCGAAAGGAAGAGTCATCAAAATATATTGAACAGTTAAAAAAAAAATTCTTAATATTTTGTACCACTTATATTTCGAAAAACTGAATCCTTACTTTGGAGTACAACATGTGTATTAAACCATCATCCGTTTTCATACAACGAAATGTCAAAAATATTTTTCAAGTATCCCAAAATGAGGATCGGAAGTTAGAGGATTTTTGCTCTACAGCAAACTACACATTGTACAAGTAGGGAAAATGCTGTTACGCACTGAGGAGAGCCAACATGACTCCTCCGGCGTGGGAGACTCGCCGAAAGACTCAACCATACCCACTGAAATTCAATATATCCAAACACAAAAAAGAGGAAAAAGAGATAACAATTTGCAAAAAAATTATAAAAACCGAATACAAAGAAAGAAGTAAATTTAGAGAGTGAAAAATGGAAATTTCAAGAAAAGGGGACAAAAATTTAAATCCAAATCGAGAACTTGTAACCACAGAAACCCTTCACTTTTGCCTCTATCAGTTAACGCTAAATTTCGAAGCAATAACTATCATGTGGATCAAGTTCTATAGAAGTGCGAACTAAGATATCTGTTATTTCAATTCCGATAATCAGTGAATGTTCTTAGAAAGTTACCCCCGTTTGCCCCCTCGCACAACGACTAGTATTCAAAGCCGTGCGCGCAGAACGAGCAGCCATTATTAAAATATATGGTTTATTCCCTTCTTCCCGTCGATCGTCAACATTCACTACAAAACAATTTCCGCTCTCAATAATAAACAACATTAGTAATAAACAACATTAATCGTGCGTATATACAGACGATACTGAGAAATTTTGAATGTTGGTTGTCTCAAATTCGTAAAGATACAATACCATGAATATTGTTTATTTCCGGTAACTGATAATACAAGTAATATTAAATACACTTTTCCAAAATATCTTCATTTGAAAACGTTTTGTTGCTACAAGATTTCAAAGGCGAACACATACCTGAGATACTTTTCATTTTATTTTCACTGAAGAAAAGTTAATAAACCTTAGATAATAATTTGAGAAAAGGAAGGTAATTCTCTAGTTCATCATAAACTAAGAATATACGAGGTAGTAGAAAGTGAAGCTCAACGAGCCAGCAGATGTATTCTCCTTCCGGACTGCGCCGCAAATACACGGTCGTATTCCTGGGGAGGGCGTTTGGCCCTTGCTCAGCAAGCAGGACTTCCGGGTTCGTCTCTCTGCAAGGATTTATTTTCGGACCTTCGTACTCAGGATTTATCGTCAAGCGTGTGGTAACATTAAGCTGCATTGTAAGAGAGTTAGAAAACATCGAATCATGCAATATTGTATATGAAATTTGTTTCAGACTTAAATCAAAAGATTCAAGTAAAACCAATAAAAATTTAACGTCAATATCCAAGTCATAAAATAAAAATGATAAACAATTATTTCAAACGTACTATTCAATACATTCACAGTTGTCCGCACCAATAATTTGAATAAAGTAAAAATATAACAATTTAAAAAAGTAACCATTTTACTGCC
>NNCF01130299.1:836992-855117 GCA_002313205.1 Laupala kohalensis | reverse complement strand
TATATATGTGTGAATATAAATTGGTTACCTCGACAAAACGTGGAAATTTCATTAATATAAAAAATTTAACTTGAGATCTTATAAATCCTTTATAACCCATGAGAAGAATTTGTAAAGAAAGCACAGGTACATTTATATTCCTTATTCACATCAATTCTGTCAAATAGTTAACATTAAACCCACCCGGGACACAATCGCGGAACACATGTCTCGTAACAAGTCGAAGGGCTGTTCCGAGAAAATTTTCTCGCTTTCTGGGAGTGCCGTTGTGTCACGACATTTCGGCAGCGAAACACAATGTTACACTACATGTGGTGTATCGTCAGGATTTATTGAATTGGACTCAATACTTACGGCTATTAACGACAACAACGTGATTGTATGAGAATGGTGAGAACACTGAGTGACGTTCAAAGGATGAATCACATTTATTAATGATGTTTCGTTTCTAATTTCAATCTCCATATTATTACCATTGATTCACAATTACTAATTCGATTTCTTAAAACACAAATCAAATTTTTAACTTTATACTTGAACTTAACTTTCAAATAAAATTAGCATTATAACAACGATACATTCTTACTATCAGTTACATTTTATTCTTTGTTATTAATTTTATTGGTTACTGGTAATTATTGGTGAATAATTGATAATATTATTGGTAATTATTATATCTCCACATTTGAATCTATATACATTATCGTACTCTTCATCGAGTTCTTGTTCTTACCAGCTGTTTGACCACATTAGTTATCTTATTATTCCTATTTATCCTTTAGGTCTGTATATATTTCCCATTATGTTACCAAATGACTAAAATTACATCGAGCAATATATTTTTATTTTCGTGCACATAAGCAGCTATCGATTGAAATGTATCTCGAAACACACAAAATATAAATTATAGCAAGATTTGATAAGGTAAAGCAAGATTTAATTAGTTATATCTTTGAACTTGGAATCGAATGAGTCATAGCCGACAAATACCGAAAATCACGATTTTCCGATAAAGTGATATTGAGAAAAAAGGGAGAATCGGAATCGAAAAATCCCTAACACGTATTAAATCTGGATTCAACCCCAGTACTGAAAATTGAAATAATTAATACCGATTATAAATAGAAAATAATAGCGCAAGTGTAAAGGCAATAAAAATTGGTGAAATGTAACACACGATTCATAAATAAAAAATATCTGACTAGGAGTACATACTACGATTCGATTCACGGATATATTTTATTCGTTTACATTAATGATCGTGCAATGTGTAAAATACGTTTACGTCGGTTCCATTTCACACTCAGTTAAGTGAGAAGCAGAAAACCTTTGCGAACTCTTAAGTGAAGTGCATTCACAGTCCTAATGGAAAAACATTTAACAGAGCATGACACAACTCCGGAAGGATACAATCATCAAACAGATCGTGCGTTTCAAAGGACAGACGAGAGTCTCATGGTGCTATCAAGTCCTATTAAGCACAGCTCAGAAAAAAAAGCACTTCGCTTCCAGTGCTATTACTGCTCCGCGATGAAATAACGCGGTCCCTTTTTTTACTCTATTGGAGTACAGTACGTCACAGAAGAGTGTTAGATACGGAAGATGGCTTCGCTGTCATTGGATCTACACATCACTCCGTCTTGTATGCACTCCATCGGGCTCGAAGATTCTACAGGTTGACGAGAGAATCCCGTTCATGATTATACGTCTACACTTCAGGAACATAGTGGTAAATCACAAAGAAATTCAAGTATTATATTTAAATCATATGAAAAGTAGCGGATATACACTACTAAGGCGAACAAATGGCATTTATTTGCTGATATTTTAACATATCTTTTCACTCATTTCATTAATATCTCCCCTCCGTCAGGAATACGCGCGTCATATAATAATAAAACATTCTACGAAACCATTTACGAATGATCCGCCAGAAAATCACGTCGTTCGTCCCTTGACAGACAATTGCCGAGAAGAAAGAAGTGAAATGAATACAGCTTATGTCAGGAGGCTTACGCTCAATCGGTTTCTTTTTGAACTTGTTATAAAACTTCAGTCTATTGTAGGTTACATAAATTTTACCTCAGGTAAAATAAATTTTAGCTCAGACCCCTGTTTTGGTCTTACCGTGAAATCACTTACCTCCGGTACTCCAGATTCCTAGCTCAAATATCAATAATTATTAACTAAAACATAAATTTCAGCCTATTTTGGCTCACATACACATATTACAATTTAATCTTTGAGATAGAAAAATAGCGAACCGGAAGTAAATGAGTTCAAACCAAGCCCAGAAAACGAGTAATATTTTCAGGTGCAACTGAAGTTGATTTTAAGATGTTTTGATCAAGGAAGCCGCACACGAATAATCAAAATCAATTAGAGATATGGTGTATCGTAAACGGCTCGATGTATCGCGAGATATTCCAGGAAAACAGTCTCATGTTTTGAATAAGACTTGAACCGTGCTCGATGTTATGACTTCACGGAACGACCAATACAACTATCGCAAATCGGGGAGTCCTCGCATAAATCGAGACACTTGGCAACAAATGTAGCAAGAAGGATAAGAAACGATGCCTTGAATTCCTTGATTAGAAACAAAGGGAGCAATGACCCAACATCCAACCGAAAAATAAGTAAAACATAAAAAATGTTAAGAAAAGTTAAATTAAAAAAATTGACTTTTTAAAACAAAAGAGGACATTTAAGTTTGACTTAAGTTTAACTCAATATAAAATTAATCAGTACACACAATCGTTAAATAACACGACACCCGTAATCCCGCACTTAATTAAATTGTATCTTTTTGTTTCGGATATCAGAAAGTACACACCAAATTTTATTGACCTAGTTACTACATAGGGTGACATGCAGTAGGAAATCCTCCGTCTGGACGAACGATAAACCACTATCCTCTTCCGTTACATCTTGCACTACGCGCTCCGCACGTGGACCGGGGCTCGGCACGTGCGTCAACACTGCGCCGTCGGAGTCATCGAACCCTTGAGCCACTGGCGGCTGCCGGCGCCACACCATGCGGATGCGCTGATAAAACGCGGCGTCTGCGTTGCTGCTGCAGCAAGTTCAGAATTAGCCTCACGCCCCTTCTCTCCCAACCCTTCGCTTTTCACGCCTTCCTTCCATCAACAGCCTCCAGAGTCTTCGAAGCCATCTGCCTCACTGTCACCGTTACGCCCACATCGCGAGCGGATCTGCGCGAATGATGGTTTAGTACTACACATTTTTCTCCGACAGGAATTAGTTTCATCTGTTTAAACTCTACGAGAACCTACTTTCCAAATTGACTTCTTTACAAGTGTGATAAGAACGAAAGGAAAAACTTTTTTTTTTTTTGTTTCATTCAATTTTTGTAACCTTTATTAATATATTTTTAAACCAAGACGTAGTAAAAGTCATTTCACCATTCTTTTCTACCATTCTGCGACACTGAACCGTGAGACAAGGTCAGACCACAATTCCTAAACTGCGGATGATAGACAGTGACGGATCTAGATCGTAATCAAGAGGGGTTAAATTTTATAAATATTATTATAGCGATTTTGTATTTTAATATAATATATCTATTCATCAAATGGATAATTAACAATTCATTAAATAGTGGCCAAATTTATTAATTGTTTAAAATGGCAAATACATATAAAGATACATTATATCAATTTCAATATTATATGTTGAAAGTTCATGTCCAACGGAGGGCTATGGTCCCCTTAGCATCCCCCCTTTATCCGCCAATGGTGTAAGATGAGGATGTTTACGAAAGCTATTTCAGTCCTTACATCACCCCGCCATCTTCATATTATATTATCACTTTGCACATATATTGACTTTTGCAAGATTGTAACAAACTTGTCAAAAGTATAAAAACATCATATATTCAAGCATAGACGAGGCAATAATGAAATTATTCTTCTCATTGGATTTACATTCGTAAGAATAAGTAGTAAGAATAAATAGTAAGTTTTAATATAGAAAAATATTACACGGAAGTATTGCCGTCAAGTGATTTTAATATCACTCAACAAATCAATTATAAAGCTATCCCATATAAATAAAACTGTCATCACTCGAAACATCTAAATACGATTTAATAGACGATCCATGCTAGTTCTCTCCTCTGTCTCTGTTTGTGCATAGCGGAACCACATTCGCCGCTCCCGGGGCCCCAGGCGTCCCCCCCCGCCCCACAATGCCACGCCGCCTGTCACGATGTTTGTTTATTCTATGAGGCAGCGACCGGCGGCATGGCGCGGCGCGTGCTTCCTCTGATTCTGTGCATCACTTCCTCTTATGTCCCAGAGAAAGGGAATCCCTCGCATAATTTACACATTGGAAAGTACGAAATTCATACAAGCAGGGCGTGTTGGAAAAATGAAAGCTCCAATAAAATATACAGTATTTTGAAATGAAATTTATATAGAAAGTGACTACTTTCACTATATTGTTGTATAACACTGAATCCCTTCTATTCACACCAGGTGCATGGCATATTAATGTATTTGGTAAAGTGCTTTTAATACCACCACCACTACACTTAGCAGAGATTTATCGATATTCCTTTGACTACTTGGTAAATGTATTCATAAGGGTGCATACATTTTAACAACAAAATGTAACAAATAGAAAATTAACGATCAACACTATTCTAGAACCTTCTTACAAGCATAACACTTGAAATATTGATGTATAAATACCAGTGCCTAACAGCAGACACATCAAAACTTTCCACCATGAGTCAATAATAGTAGAGACTGTTTCTTCTTTTCGTAAACCCAACTGGAATGGTAATAAAGTGCGGATTTATATACTCAATCATTGGTTAATTAACAATTAACTCCGACGTGTTTTTTTTTTCAGAAACGTTTTCCCTATGGCGGTCAAACTGCAAAAGACGAAACGAAGAGAAGAAAATTACATTATCGCCCGAAATTAAGATCAAACAGTTTAGGAAGAATGGAGGATGCTCAGGAAAATTAAGTTAATAAAGGTTTAACAAAACAGTCAATAATCGAATAGAAAGGATGCATTCAGAGAAGGAAATTAAGGTTATTCCTACGAGATGAAGACAAAAACAGATGATGCAAAAGCGTTTCCACAATGTCAACGTTTTGGAAATGAAACTAGTAATAAGATGTAAGGAATTTTTTTCCGAGTTATTTTTCCAATAAATATATTTATTTTCTAGGGTAAACGTATTTCTCATGTCATTCGACACATAAATAAATATCTCAAAATTTATTTTAAGATTAACATTTTATGAGAATATACGACTACCTCAACGATGACCCCTCAGGAACTGAAATGTCGGGGAAAGTGAGGAAAATTATAATCAAATGGTTTTAAAGCCCTTACTACAAGAATACTCCCAGGAAAAGGTCTTCGATACAAGTGGGAACGAGATTCATAAGCAACATAGGAATATTGCTTATACAATGAATGTACATGCAATTTAAGACCAAGACACGAAATTAAAAAATTAATGATGAACGGAAATCGCACTTTATCACATATTTATTTCCGAATTGATCAATGTTTAGTAACAGGCAGGGGTGGATTTGGAAGAGCTCAAATCTCCTTTCCCTAATTAGCGAAAAATTAATTCCTAACATTGTATTTAATATAATTTTACAAAATCTGTAAATTTGTAATAAAACATAAAACAAAATAAAAAATTTTGTAAAATTTTATTATGCAGTGAACTGTAAAAATTTGGTAGATTGGTATGAATTTGCATTGAACTGTAAAAATATATCGTTACAGAATCGTAAATTGCATTATTATTGTGATATATTTCGATATTAAGCCAGTTCTTCTACCTTCGCATAGTTGTGTGAAAGAATTGGAGAGATGTTGGGATGCGGAGGAACGAAAGATAGCAAACCAGCACAGCAATACAGGTGCGAAATGACCAAAACAAACACCAGCCGAAAATCCCTCCCAGCTCTCCCGCTCAGTAGCACGTTCGTAGCGAAGACGTGTCTTCTACATTATCACTATCCTTTAAACATTTCTAGGTTGCGATCAACACTTTTTCTCTGACGTAGGAACACAGTACGTTCCATTTCCAAATAAACACACCCATTCAAGTTCAATACTAATAAAAATATCTGTCGCATATGTACGCCGGCAAACATCGACTGAAAAGAGTTAAATAATAAAATTGGAACGTTGTTACTCTTTCAGTAATCTTGAATTTAATAGTCTCATTCGGTTTTTACGTTACTTAAGAAATAATATTATCGGGCTTTCAAAATCATCACAATTGCGATTGAGATACTTCCATTCACATATTTTTGCACGAACTGTAAACATTAGACGTAGTTAGGTTTTTTATTGAGGAACTAAGATATGTATAGTACGTTGTTAGGGTATCCGAAAAAACGAAGATACAATGTTAATAATGAATCAAGTAAAATCCCTATTTCATTTTTATGAACATAGTTGATTAGGTTATCAGGAAAACTAATCAGAGTTTGAAGATTTCAAACAAATTGAAACGTATCTCATTTTCTTTGAATTCGTACGACAATAGATTAACAGAGGCCTATAAATGTTATCCTTCTTTAATTACTCAAAAATACTCCTCCAATTATCACAAACGACTTCTATTTCTTCCAAACGAAAGAAAGACACATTGTGAACACTGGCTGTTAATCCGAATCTGTTCAGTTTCGCAGCTGCCATTATCTTTCTCCAAATACTCGTAAATTTTACTTAACTGCTACTTCGTTCGGACAACACGTCTAAACAGTTTATCTCCCCACGAGCTCATTAGGCGACAGTCAAATTCAGGGCCAATGCTTTCAATTTTCGAAGAATGTGTTAAAAAAGTACGGAGCAAAATCGATTTTCTAAACGTCTTTTAGAAGAGTATAAAGCTTTCATTAATAAAATGTCAGAAGATAGCAGTCTACGATGCGCTTGAAATTTATAACTGCTGATAATCCCGAAGATATAGATCATCCTAAATAATGAGACAGCGGTGTTTCAGAGAAATCGAGGAACCATGAGCGCCCGATTAACAAGAAAGGGCGATATTGTCTCTGTCAGATAGTCGCGTTCATGGTGATGGATGTTTCCGCTACACGCGTTCCCTCGGATAATGATCAGCTCCCAGGGATGATATGCTCAGTTAGGCAGGGCACATCGACAGTCTTGGGTCACCGAGTCTCATACTTCCATACAGTAACACACAAATAATATCTTCGACGTGCGATGCAGGATGTGTTTCGAATTGCTTCGTTACGTATTCATCCAGAATACTTTTTAACGATGTATGTCGCATACATATCATCACGTAATAACATGTGAAACATCTGGATTTGAAAAATAACACCTGAAATTTTAAAATAATGCTGAATCCATATAATTTATTCGCAAGAAAAGAAAATTCCCAAGACTTAAAACAATACAATTCAATTTTTTTAAAGTCTTCGACAGAAATAAAGATTATCCCCGTTTTCGAGATATACCACAAAAAATTCTTAGAGATGCGGTATAGAAATGGAAACTTCTCTCTAAGACTGGTTAGTAGAAAAAAATGTTTATTAGAAATCGTCTCAACAGTATGATACATATAGGGATATACATGAGTGCCGATTGAAAAATATCGAGGATGAATGCAACTCCCCTATAAAGTTATGTTAAGGAAAACAGGGATTTCGACATATTTGAGTGTTCTTCCCTGTATCCAGAAAAGACACTTCGGATTGGTGTTAACTAGTTCTTCAATATGAATCAAAAAAATAACAGGATTTTTCCTTCAAGAGCGTAGTTAGACGAAGTAATGATCTATTCAACAGATTCCTTTATCCAAAAACGCGTAATGAAACAGGACATTATTATTTATTATACTATTATGAAAAATTTAAATGCGTGATGTCACCATAAAAATTAAGGCTATTAATCTAGATATTATAATAAGTAAGCAAAATTAATAAATATCAAAACAAAAATAAATAATATCTTTTTGACTTTTATGTTTCAGTTTTTTAAATACATTTTTACCCCTCACCCTATTTCACTACACATTTTCCTTTCTCTCTGCGTTGACTATTTTATACAGTATCACTATATAGTAATAAAAAATTTACATGGGGTTTCACAGGGATGAAGTACTTTCCACCGCGTTAAATTTTTTTTTATTCCATCTACATACAAGAGGTAATGCAGCCTTCATCCCCGCTATTTCGGGGTTTTCGTAAACCCGGATTTTATGTCCGACTTATTGGATTCCTTAGTCTACCTAAAAAGCGAACGACCATACAGAAACGTCAAAATTTATTCAAAGTCTGCGTTACAAGCCTCATCTCATATCTAGTACACCAATGCACATAAATTTAAAAAAATAACAAAGAAATAAATATCACCATAAACAAGAGATGAAAAAAATATGTGTACGATTATTCCAAGACTACTCTGGCATTTCATATTCCTGTAAAAAAGGAGGGGAAATTTATTTCGCACCATCTGGTAATACATCACATTCGGTAATTTATCGCTAGTCAGATATCGCCATAGCTAAAAGATATGCTATGCGCATAAATCTCTCCTCTCGCAATATATTTATAGTGAAGACAAGAGGGAATAAAATACTGTCAACCACATGAGTGATGGGGTGGTGGCGATCACTTCCGACTCGTAAGCTGAGCTGCGCGTGATTTAATGCTGAAGCCAGACACTGCGATGTAGGGCATCGATAGACTTGATAGTTCACGAGAAAGAACTGACGTCAACACAGATGCGTCAACTGTGAGTACTTGAACTTCATACAACACCTCTTTTACGAGGTATATTCAACACATAATGTAGAAAATTAACTGCTAATAACTTCGTAACTATTGAAGTTTATACTCCGACATTAACAACAGTTGTGTTATGAATATATTTTTATGTCGTTCCATATACGGTAAGGCCGTCTATGTGTTGAATACTTGTTCCGTCGTGTCCAATATAGATCTGGGTTTTGCACACTACGCCTTCTCCAAAATATTGACTCCGATCATACGTAAGGACGAAAACACCAAGGGATCCGGGTTCGAATTCCGCAGAAAACGTGGGATTTGATTCACCTCATCGCTCTACCACAACCACCAGGACCATTAGGTTGGGTCACCAGGTCCGGTCACACGATCAATTTCTTTATAGTCTGCCCCACAGATGCTGGAAAAGGAATAAGGGAAGAATAAGGAAGAGGAATAGTAAAAATAAAATGAAGCATGAGGAGAATAAAGAGAAGATGAAACATGAGAGGAAATGAATGAATATGAAAGTGTGAGAAAATAGCTATGTTCCACGACAATCGATAAAACAATTGCTTAGACAAGATAAAACATTCATTCACCCGCAAAATACCCAAGAAACCTGTTCAAATAAGACGACTAACAGTTGGTAGAAAATGTATGAAAATTATTTGATTGAGTTCGCAAGAAGTTCAAATAGATCTCATTAATTATTTAAAGATTTTATCAATGCGATCAATTACTTTCATGTCATAAAATTATAGTACAATTAAAGATAAATTTTATTACAAATGAAACAATATTGTTTACTAAAATGTACATACTTTTGCAAACAGGTTGTTAATTTATTCATCTCAGAATGTAGAGCGAAAGAGTAAACTGTCTTAAAATATTTCTATGCGGACATATATCAGAGACCCATTAAAGGATTTTAGGGTCCCACAGGAACTTATTGAGAAGTCTCAAAAGGTCTCTCCATTGTTCCCTGCGCATGTTAGTTTTCGCCCTATCCTAATCGCTTTTAGCCGTTTTGAATATTTTGCGATTAATTTGTTGTTTTTTTTCGGCGCACTGAGGACTAATTTGCTTATATTAATAGGGTGAAACTTATTCAAAGTATTTACACATGAACAAGATTGACTCTGCATATACACGTGAAAAGGAACAGACGGTACGAGTTTGATACGTAACTTGAGTGGAGGTTTCCTAGAATCAACGCCCTTTCTCACATCTTTTATTTCTCTCTCGTCGAGGATAATGTTTCGGCATTCTTGTTTCAACGAGTAGCGAGAACGCATTATGCAGATCTGATGTAAGCTCTGAAGTATGCAATTGTCTCCGAGTACTAAACGCTGTCGGATTTCATACTTACGAGATATTTCACACCTGCGAGAGCACCGTTCTATGAAAAAACCGCGTATTAAATATGCAGATAAGACGCGGCCTGAGCCAATAACAAGCCACAGTTGGCTTCGGGCGACAAGAGCGGAGACGAGGTATTAACAGATGTTGAAGTCCGAGGACTTATGGAGGTAAACTGCCTTCAATCATCAAAGAAATACGTGACACAGCTCACGTAGATTTTCCGATAAACAGACGCCAACCTAGTGATGAACAATAATTTCTGGGTCATTGAAGGAAACTGATCAAGGAGTGAGTATTGACGCAGGAAATGATTTTATTTTAATTTCGGATATTGTCACACCTTCACAATGTTTTAGGTCTCTCACAACATCAAAACTATAATACAAGCAAATAGTCGATAACCTCAGGGGTATTAATTTACAATATAGCAAAATATATGAGAGTTTATTCGGAAGAACATTAGTAGGAAGATAGCTTTGCGGACTGAACGTGTGGTAAGGATGTGTCTCTACAAACGTCCAATAATTTACTCGATGGAATACTATTTCTACGTATAGGAAAACGTCATATACTGCAACATACGAAAAGTAAATCCAGAATAAAAATGTTAAAGATTTATTTTTGTAGGTAGTTTTATATTTGTAGATATGTTATTCCTAAATTCTAGATAATATCAAATAAATCCTAATTGGAAATTATTTTTTCTCCATTTCTCCTAAAATCCCTAGCCTCTCCAAAAATATTTCAAAACAAATATTCACTGTAAGAAAGAAACACCAAAAACTTAGAGAAATCATACAATAAAATAAAAGAAGTTTCCACCTCGAACTCTTTAAACAGCGTGAGTAGATTTATTTATCAGTTATTGCACTTTAAGATTAATCAACTATTATATTTACTAAATAATACGCACTTTGCAACTGCTTTTTTGACAATAAAGTTTATTTATTTATTTAAAACTTCTTTACTTTGGGTGTGTAGTTTCATGATAGCAATAAATGATGTTAATTTTGCGCCACGTTCCAAAGAGGAAATGTACTTTTATTTTGTCATTTTGTCTCATTTTTGTCAGATAATTGTTAACCTAATGCATTTTATTGTCAAAGGACAATCATTTGTCAGAACATTCTCAAGTTTCTTCTTCTAATTCTAAACAACAAAAAGTTATTGTTCTTCGTAGGAAATATTTAAATAATTAGTTAATTCGAGACAATTTTCTCAATAATAAAATTTTATTGTCTCCACACGTTTCCAGTTAACCCATTATTGGTCAGGATATCAATAACACTAATACATGACATAACAGTTTTAAGAAAAATTCCGGAATGAACATTATCGTGTTTCCCGGGACTCATGACAGGCATGAGGCTGATGACCCACCATTATTAAAATACCTTTTTCACAAAATAACCTACGGTATTAAAAACTGGAAGGTGGTACACCTGGTTTCTTCCCAGGATTCAAGAAACTCCTGAATTCTCGACGCAATGAAAAGATCACCTGAGGTCAGATCTGACGATATCTTTTCTCAAAATCACAAGTATAGAAACAAGAGAGTAATTCTTGCATTTATAGGCTTGCGAACCGTCGTGCCTTATTATGCAAATAAGCGAAACGCAAGGATCGTGATTTTCCTTCAGAAATAATACCTTCAGGTAAACGATGAAAATCACAATTATAACAAGACACCGGTATGGGCTAACTTCGTTTCCATTTTTTTTCTTAGCAGAGTACATTTACAAGTTATGTGCTTTCATTACATGGTTCAATATCAAATTACTGATCTGATAATGCAGATAAATTGCATACGGCATCTCCGCTTATTGATACTGTCGCCGTACAGTACATCAATCTTCTTTACACTAAGTTACATTGATTGGTGTTCATAAAAAATTAATAGGAATTAACATGGCTTTGAATAAGAACTGAGTAAGCTCATAAATGCACTGCCTATGCGAATTAAAAAATAATTAACCGCAAGACGAATGAGTGGAGCACAAAGACCATCAGTTAAGAAAGTTCATTCGATGTTGTGAAAATGCCACGATATATTGTCGCAAAAGAACACAATTGCACGAATGGCGAATGAATGGTGAGTACCAGAACTCGCAGACTAGCAACTAGCGAACAATTTAAAAATTACGGAAGTCATTCAATAAGAGACAATTACTCTCAAGATTGAACAGTTAACGTTAGTAGCAAAATGGAGTTGGAAGAACGAACAATATAACTATTCTGTTCGATGTTTTATTTTTTTTAAATTAATTTTTCAATTTTAACAATTTTTTTAAAAAAAATTTGTTCCAAAGTTATTATACCATTTATACTACTCATAATTAACCTCTAGTTTGTAAAAATATTCGAATTACGTAGATTCGCAATCTCAAATGGAATATCAAACATATTCAGCTCATTGAGAAGCATCAAATAGGCAACAAATACAATGGGAGGACTTCTATCGTGAACAACAGTTCATTACGTACGAGGTATACTAGGGTCGGGTTTGTCGCCGACACCATCTTACTTCTATGATATAACTTTTGGTATATCCTTTTTACCCCTACATTTTCAACCATTTGCCATAAATGAGATATCATTAAAAATATTATATTCTGAACTAAAGAAGAACCGTAATTTACATTTTAACTTTTAAAAAAAATTAGTGCTAATTTAATTCGAATTATACTGAACTTCTAACACGTCTCCCAAGTAACCTTACTTACCGCTGAACGTAGGTGGTTCATAAAGTGCTCATAGGTAGAATTGGTGGAACCGGAAAGAGTCCCACTACTAACTTTTTTGCGAACATCATCTCCGTCAGGCATTACTAAAAACATCTCACTTTCCACACGTCGTAGCTGCTCGACTGCGGCTGACCCGACCACCCGAGGCCACATAAAACCAACATTCGCCTCGACATCTTTTCAATTGTCGCTGGGGCAATCTCTTACAGGCATCTTGTTGGCATGTTCTCGGCCTCTGGATTAAACGTAGAGGTTAAGCTGATTTTAAAATAATATCTCTGTTCAAGCAGTGTGACAAAATCTTTTCGGTGGAGAGGTCACAATAAGCATTTGAAATGAATAGTAGAACGCTCCGGCAACTCAGCTAGCGACAAATCCAACGGTACTCACTGCTTGGTAACTTCGAGATCCACATTGATATTAACTTACTCCCTTAACTTTGAAAACGGATTTTCGTGTAACTATTGAGCTGCGTAATAAGAAATTTTTATGTATTATAATCTTTAGAATCGGGGAAATCCCAAGGGAACATATTAAATATTTCAAGATTTACATGCGTGATGAATGTTTCTTCACACGCAATGCAAAGAGATACGTCTGGATAACTTTTTATCGAAGAAAATCGTCAATCATCACACGCTTTGTCAGTTGTTTCCGCTACGGGGATGCCCCATATCAGTCACAATCGTCGCATCTTTGTTCACGCTTTGCCTTAGTCATCCCTTCCGCCATTCCTATCATCGCGATCCATCACTATCACACGCACACTCAATGTTTTGTTCGATTTATTTCGCTACCATGGTTTTCATCGACTCTTTCTCAGCATTGCTCTTTGACCCCTACCACTCATTAAGAGAAAATGCGTCCATAAAACACACCCGTTTCTTTGAGAATCACCTGACGTGCAATTATTCATCAAACCGACAAAACATTATTTTCGCTATTAGAAATGTCAAAATAAAAAAATTAAAAAAACACTATTTGGTTTTAAAATAAGCCTGAATGAATTTGCATTAAATTCAGTCGATAAATGAACATTATAACAAAAAATTAAGTTTCACCTTACATTTCGCCTTAACCTACAATTTGCCAAAGCAACCCCACCCCTGTTACACTCAATATAATCGACTTCGTTTCAATACCTTGAGATATTGCACCATATTTGTTTAATTTTAATGTATTTAATGACATTTTGCACATAGCGACAACTCTTAACAAGAACTTCCAATTCTTCATTGGAAACACCAAGTAATATTTATTGGTTATACTAATTTATTTTAAGGATAGTGTATACTTAAATTTAATGCAACGATCCTATTTCGTCCACATTTCCTAGTAGGACAGAAACATGTTTTACGTTCAGCTGTTACCATGTCAAACCACTCACGTTCGGAGAACGATGGAAGAACGTGCATAATCAACTACGGCCAAAACATCGATCACATGGTTTCCTCTAAAACCATTTCCATCGACAGCTGGGAATGGACAAGCCTAGTTCGAGGACAGCACAGTTCGTGTTATCCTTAATTGTGTCCCAAGTTTTTTCCATGCGATTTCAACATACCGTCTGTCAATGTGTTGATGGTCCATAGTCCAAAAACAGACCCACCAGATATAAGGAAAAACAAACACCGTGGCATACATTTGGGTTCATTTCAATTTATTACAATTCATGTTTACGTGGAAAGTTTTAAAGGAAAATATTCAAAAAAATATTTTATTTTTTATTAAATGTTCCTCGATAGTAAGGGTAATGAATTATGAAAGCGGAAACTCATCTTTATACTAAGTATTGATGAAATTTAATTTTGGAGAAAAATAGCAACTATCTTTGGAGAAAATCATGAAAGATTTAAATGTATTCATGTGTAATTATTTTTTTCTATTTACATATTATTGTGACTACATAAATTGGACTTAAAAATGCGTGTATAACATTCCCCTAAAGACAACATACCATCAAGTTAAGGAAGTCGAACGGCACCGAACATGTCGATTAAGTAAACAAAACAATCCAAGGGGAGTACGAGATCAGAAGACCAGGCCCTGCATGAGACTGTCTCCTTCAAGAGTTCGTGCGTGTCCTTGGGGGCAAGGGACGACTATTCACAGTGGGCCAGATCAAAATGAAGATTGGTCGCTGTATCTCAGAAGCAACTTAAAATTCAAATGAAATAGTTCCGAATGCTGTAACTACAATCATTTTACGATGATGTCCGACAATCACGAACAATGTTATAATGTTAATGTGCATTCTTATTAGTGTTAATTATTGTTGTAGTGTTAATGTGCAATTCTTCAACTGGGATTTCCATCGCGTACTCCAGACAAATGTCGGTTTGGTACCAGAAGTTCCCCGGGAACCCAATATCTTTCCTTCCCAATTCCCTCTGCAAAGGCCAACGCTTAGATGGAAGAGCAGGTCTCATTGCCTAAACCTCGCCAAAAGACATGTGAACCTGAACTTCTTTTTTCTTGTTGCAAGGATGCCGGATACCCTTCCTGATGCACCTCCCCGAGGCGGGTGATGAATGAATATGAGAGTGAATGTTGTGGTGGAATGATATGCAGTGGACACGGGATCAGACAGGGTTTGAACCAGCATCACCAGAGATAGAAGGCGAGTACGCTACGCACTACGCCACGGATCGCGAAAATACATAAAATTTGGTCGTCCAGAGTGGTAGACCGGACATGACGAGTCAGCGTCTCCCTTTTTCAACCGAGGAAAGAATTTCTTATTGTTTCTTCAATCTCTTTCCATAAGATCATTATCATTCTTTTGATCATGTAAATGGAACTTTCGTTGTTTCGTGTAACACGGACTCCCAAGAACAGGGAGCCACTGCCCTACACGCACGAAAGGCGATGGGTGCTTCTGAAGAAAATTACAGTTCATCGGTGCGCAGGAGAGAGAGCGAGAGAGAGAAGGACGGGGAAACTAAAGCGAGAGGTGTAGCAGGGAAAGGGGGAGGAGGAAAGCGTTTATCATTCTCCAGCCCTTGGAAGCAAATAACCGACAACATTCGATGGCTGCAGCCACTCTCGGGGAGTGTCAGCACGCTACTGCTTCTGTTTATTCATCTTCAGCTCATTGAGACAAGTCCCAGGTAGATACAACTAAACATTGCACCACATTTAATGAAATTTAAAAAAAACTCAAACCATACTGAAAGCTACCAAGCTACATGATAAATAATACTTATTGTATGAAATAATGATATGAAAGGCTGTGGAAACTAATTTAAATGATACATTTAGATATTCACGCAAGATATTCTATAATATCCAAACTAATTATCCTGGAATTNGCTACATGATAAATAATACTTATTGTATGAAATAATGATATGAAAGGCTGTGGAAACTAATTTAAATGATACATTTAGATATTCACGCAAGATATTCTATAATATCCAAACTAATTATCCTGGAATTGTACATGGGAAAGAAGGAAAAGCGATTGGGGCACTACAGCCTACGAGAAGAAAACAGATCATTTAGCATAAGAATGATGTAAATTGAATATACGAACACCCTTATCAAAGCAGACTTACACTTTCGGATAAATGTTTCAAGGAGGTTAGATCTTTTGAGATAATTCAAGCAGAAGAGCAATGATAAAAACACCAAATTAACCGATCTCAAGAATTAAACATTTAAAAAATGAAAATAAACATTATAGACATACATGGAACATTAAATAAACTTTGCCAGTTAGTTTTAAACATCTTCAAAACTCAGAAAAATACCAAAATTTCAGTGTGCATGTAGTTAAATGACTAAATAATCTTGATTGTTACTTTTCTGATGTTTTTAATGTTACTTAATGTATTTAAATATATCTGTCCTTAAGTTCCGAATGAAGTGAAGCTGTTACTTCTTCCGTCCTGAAGCTCGGAACATACGAGTGCACCAGAATATTAATAACTTTATTTTTCCAAGGACTTCAAAGATATTTCTTAATCCAGAGGAAGCATCTCCACGACGGAAATATAACGCTGGAGGTCATCAACAGCTCAAAGATGGTGATCAGAAAGTTATTCTACGATAATAATTTCCAAGATCTTCAACGATTACAATGCACACCACGATAACTTACTTTTTGGAACCTATTCTGAATTTTGCATGACTTAAATGAGATCATTTCGCAATTGTATCTGACAAATAAAGTGTATCGGTGAAGTTTGAGAATGGGTTCAGGTTCCAAAGACTTAATGAACATAATATTTATTTCATTTGTTCTCCTAATATATCCAACCAATTCGTTTAAGGAACCTCACACGCTAGATCTAATACGGTTCAAGGTAAATGTGTATTCGAAACGGAAGTCTCCGATGGAAATCTATTGCATGTTGCGTAAGTATTAAATACAACACACCACACGACCTTGTTTTAAATTTATTTACTTACTGTCGCGTCTACGTCTCTCGACATTACACGACTTTTAATCACATTCACAATACATATAATCATAATACATATCTAGAAGTTTATATATTAGTCCTCATCATATCTTCTAATTTCTATGTAAATCCTTCTCTGTATGGTTTCCTGTCATTCTTTCATTCCATCTTTTCTTAACCTTATTTCATCGATATACTCTTTGAAAATTTTGTACGTTTTCTCTGTACTTACCATTTCTTCCCCCAGCAATACAGGTATTCGTTATATTGGCATTCTTCGGATGTATTTTGCACGTTCTTCTTCCCGAGAAGGGATATTCCCCAAAAAATGTGGATGGGAAAGGGATGGAGCAAAATATTCATTGCACTATTGTCTCTGACAGCGACAGTAGGTCGAACAGAGTTCTCCTGTGGCCAGCCGATACACGAGTCGCACTTCAGAGCGCAACTCAGTCGGAGGATAGGAATACTCTTCCTTCCGCTTGCGCGGCTTTTAATAGCCACCAGCGCCCACGCGTCTGGCTGCAGCTGCCTGCGGAATGGACATCCATCTGAATACTCGGGAGGAGAGAGAATGGTAAGCGCTAAGAAAACCATTCGGATTCAAACACGCGTCGTGTTCCAAAATGATAAGAAAAGCAACAGATGAAGAGTTCTACCAAGTGTTTTGTTCTACAAATACTTACATGCGAACTCGCACAACGCGAAAATACGTTAGCGTAACTGATCTAGATACAGTTATCTACTATAGTTATGTTTTATTGCATAGAAATTTGTTGGTATTCTGTTATATTACTACGAACGTATTCTTATCCTGGGAAAGTGCAGAAATGTTAAATCCGCCTCTG
>NNCF01130299.1:820280-836745 GCA_002313205.1 Laupala kohalensis | reverse complement strand
ACATAGGATTCATAATAAAGCCTTCAGAAAACTTTTTCACCACATTCGTATATATTTGAATGAATAAGTAACTTTTTAAACATACTGTTTTATTACTTACATTAATCGAAGACGTGAGTTTAGATGTGGATTAATAGCAAATTTAGAGACTGAATACTTCACAAACTCAACACTTATACATACATTTCGAAAATTACACAAATATCTGCAAAAGCAATAGCATGTTTTTGGTATTTCCTCCAACTATATTTATGGTTCGTTTCCGGATGCTGAAAGATTTTTACGTCTGCGTCTTTCGACAACTAAAATTTATGTTTTATGATGGTGTCAGATTAATGAAAATTAAGTTTACCATCAGAATATCATAATTTAATATCAAACTGTAAAAGTTTTACTGTATCTTTATAAAACATATTTAGTAGTAAATCAAACCACGAACATTAAAAATAAAAGGATCCGCCTAAAAAACACGATTTACAGTACGCTTTAATGGGAGATTTTTCTTTCGATTTCCGTTTGTCCCAAGAATGTAACAATATAAGTTAATCCAATAAACCGTCCGAATCGTCCATCCACTGTTCTCCACTGTTTACTGTATAAGACACTATGGAGAGGTGCAGACTTGGACAAAGCAGAGCGAGGATTCTAAAGGCAGACGCGATGCGATGGTGGGGTTAAACGGCACGAGCGTCCATCCGCCAGAACGAAGCGTCGTGTGTGGCTCCAGGAAACGTGGCTGCCAAGGGCGACAACGCAGAAGGGTTATGGCTTTTCACACAGGGCGTCGAAGCAACTCTAACGACAGCGGAGGGATATACAATCCTCAATACTATTGCTTCCAATAAAGCTAATTCTTTTGATCTATCACAAAGGTCGACATACAAATACTTAACTTTGTTATACCGTCGTTGTGTATTTTTTCCCCTTCGATTTATCTCCTTTACGTACACGCCACTTCCTTCTAGACTTTCCTTTCCGATGGAATTATCCTTCAATCAACACCAAATATTAGTAATGCTTTACTAAAATGCAGTCAAAACGAGTCGAGTCTCTTCACTTCACATATTGGAAGTAAGTGGTGGACCGGCTACAGGTATCAGACATCAAAGCAGAAAGTACGGTTTTAAGTTAATAAATAAAATAAACTGAAACAAATTTTCTTTTTTTACTAATTGCATAGAAAAAGTGAAATTTCCCAGTTTTCAGTATTTTTGCTGATGTTGCATAAAACGTTTCGGAAGACAGAACAAAAAATTGATGGTATTATATTGTTGAATTACAAAACTGAATTACATTTATAATTTTATGTAATGCAAATCACCCCGTTTAATTTTCTTCTGTTCCAGTAAAACGTTTCTCGACGCGATTTTCCGTCACGCAGTTCGACTGTCATGAGTATTGTTGCTACACGTTGCCTTCACCCAATACGCAAATCCGGCATTTCTAGTAAAAAGTAGGAGTTGACTTCCTTATTAACCAGAAAAGGTACAGTACGCGGCAACATTTGCGATAGGAGCGTCAACTGGAGATCTGCAATAGCGGTGTTCGGCGTTACCATCACTGTTATGGCGAAGGCTCGAGTGCGTGGGTGGATGGAAGGGGTCGGGGTCAAGGGGTTCTTCCGCGAGGGCGAGCATTCTGCGAAGGACGAAAATACGACGACAGACGAGGAGTGAGGAGGAGGAGGAGGTCTACGATGGACGCGCTTCGTGGGAGCGCTGGGTGCGTTCGAAGAGACGTCTGGGTGCGGTCACTCCTCGTGCGAATCCCCAACAAATGAATTCCAAAGGATTTCACATGCTAATTACTCTCGGATAACTCTTTCGAAGTCCATCCGAGACGTAAACTACAGCTAATTCGAAGGGGAGCATTTAAAAGTCATGAGAATTAATATATCTTGGAAGTAAAATAAAAATGACACAATAATAAAAAACCCTCACCGGAAACGTTTATCAAAAGTAGATGAGAATTCATAAAAAAGAAATTATCAATATCAAAATTTTGGGATCTAATTCTAGTCACGCAAATGTAACAATTTCTAAAATTTTGGGTTACTTCGATCAGTTTACGTAAATCGAAAATATTTTGATATCTTTTGAAAATACTGTACGAAACTACTACTCCCGCAACTTAAATTATTGACGCAGAGCATATACATTATACAGAGAGGAAATTAATCTGTACAACAAACAATACGCGGTTTTCCTAGAATATGATTTGTTGAGTCAACAACCCTTGAACACATCAAACAAATCGCACGTTAAGATTAATATATTTACTAGAAGAAGAAAAAATATTAACTTCTTCACACGAAAATAAATCCCAAATTTCCTGACCCAAAATGTCCAAGGAATAAAGTTAACACACTAACACGGTACTAAATATTATTACGTCACGTGATTTAGTTAGATTTTTTAAATTTCTTATTTGTGATTCGTTAGGATCTTAGCAAATAAACTTAAACATACCACGTTTTTGATAGTAATTTTTTTCTCAACGAACACTATGGATGGCGCACTGCTTCAAAATTTAAATTATTATAGCATATCCTAGTAACCCCGAGCAGGAGACAACCGAAACGGACTTATCAAAGGCCACACCTTCAGAAACTACTGCTGGAAACTACGCCTCCCACGACACAAATTATACAGGCAGGGCACCACAGGTCATAGAGAGGAAATTATAATATGTCCACGCATGTTACATCAATTCTGACTATAATTTCTCACTGCGGGATACAGCATTTTGAATACATTAAAAAGAAAATTGAGATGGCGTCAAATCTGCAAGGCATATGCTAAAACGAGTAGGGGATATATAGGGATTTTCTTCGCTCGTAATCCGGTATTCGCACTACTACCAGGCTTTTCTCTTCTAAAACTGAAGTCAGGTAATACGACAGCGATCACGAAGTAGTACTTTCGCAAAATGGTGGTTAAGCCCCTCCATAGCTCAAGTGATGGCGTTTTCTAGCTCATCACCAAGTTATCCCAGGTTCAATTCCCAGTGGGGTCACAAAAATTTTGTAGATTTTCACATTAATGTTGCTATAGATGTAACTACTGACATGCCCCCTCCTTCCACTAACCGCCATGTTGTTGGTAAACCCAGCTAACCGACCCACAACCTACCTCCTATCGCTCCATGTAGATAAGCTCCAATAGCACGCTGCATTTCCCATTTACAAATACTACAATAAAATAAAAATATTACAAAAATGGGTTTTTACTTTCTCTCTCCTCTCCTTCACATTCCCATTACATGGAACCTCCTGCTTCATCCGATACATCTATCACGTCATTCGGGCACTTCATCCTCCTGCGCAAACACATCGCGTCGTGTTGTCGATTCTTTGCCTTTCACTTTGTCCACCTCGTTAATATGTCAATGACATTCGTAAGGGTCATTTCAGATCAATTAATTTCAACGTTCATTCTAAAAATGAAAATATTGTACGTACACTTTCTTTAATATGGTATGCATAGTTCAGAACAAATCAGAGGTCAAACGGTTGAATGAAATTTCTGCAATAACAAACAAGAATGACCACAACACGCATCATCCATGAGGCTGGAGTAATTTTCATGCCCTGATTTTTTATTTCGCAAAAAGATGCGTATGCCGTTATTAATATTTAATGTACACACATTTCTAAGCAACAAGGAATTAACATTTGGTTCAATAAGTATATTTACTAAGAAAAATGATAAATTCAAAAGGTGTATCTTGTCTTATTCTTAAAATGATCTACTTCACAAGAGTCGAAAATTTTGGATACTTTAGCCAACCAATGGATAAATTTGGCATCCCTGTCCGAAGGTATGAATGGACATTTCTCCGGTAGCCAACACAATCAGCAGGTTTTCTTTCAAGTGTTTCCTTCCGGCGATGCATGAATAGCGCGAGTGGGTGTGAACGTTGTTCGTAGTTGAATGAGGTTCATTCAGGATTCCTTATTACGAAAAAAATAAATTAATAAAAAAAAAAAAAAAGAAAGACAGACGAGGTTCTATAGTTTCATTGTAACGACTTACCTCGGGAATAATTAATTCCAATCAGTTAACAAATTGAAGTTATAAATAATAATAAATTTGGAAAACTAACGTACGCTTTGTAAGCAATAAGTTAATAAATATATCGTTCAAAAACCCAGAAATTTTCTTCTCGAAATAAAAATAATAATGAAACAAAATAAGATAGGTGATTCTGACTATTCGCAAAAAGGTTTAAGCTATTGCTCTACCAAATATAATAAAAAAATATTAACTTTTAAGAATTACAAATGCACGGATACACTAAATGGAGATTAATAAATGATAGTCCTTCACTGAATGTAAACATTCATCCCAAATGAATTTAGGATTTAGTTGGGGACTTGCGGGCTCTGGTCCCCCAAAATAAGTAAAAATAATTTTCATGTAATTCGCAATAAATATACGCAACATATTTTCGCAATAACAGAATCTTCATGGTTTTAAAATTGCATTATTTTGCACCAATGTTGAACCAGAAACCTTTCCACGCAATCCCATTCGTTTCCTTAATACTTTATTAGTCCCTAAGATCTGGAATTAATAATACATTTGACGTTCAAAAGAAATTAAGTTGTTTTTTTGAAGAACTGTACTATTTGGAGAGACACTAAAACAGGGTAATCATCAAGACATACGAGTACGTATAATTTCCATGAACGTACGTTAGTTTTAGGGCGTCACATTCTGCACAAGACCGCCACGTACGACAGTCGTGCCTATAATTCGAAACCCTACCATTGGAATTCCATTTTATCATTCGATTATACAGACCACACTCGTAGGTGTCAAGGTGTTCGCCGGCATAAATGGACTGTAATCAAAAACAGATGTGGAGAAAGAGTGTGAGAAAAAACATTGGGAACGAATTGGTAATAAACGACAACCCAAAGATCGGAACAGGCTTTGCAGATAAATGGCATGTCCGCCAAATGAAAAACCTGAATCCTACGTACGGACCATCTACGAATGTCTTAAGGACAGTTTCTGAACGACAGACTTCATTCGTAATTGTTCTGGAAGATTTTCACAAGCTTCAAGGATTAGATACGAATTCTGGAAATTGATTTCGACACTCACTTTTTCTTTTTTCCTCTTTCTTTTATTGATGAATTAATCGGTCAGCCTTGCGGTTCTACAAAAAAGGTTGAATAGTTTCGTGATCCAGGAGAAATACATGGGCGGGAAAACTACTCGGCACCTCCCAAATACTACACAAACAACTCAACATTTCTACTCGACTCTACACTACGTAAAATGCACGTTGATAAAACATTCGTAAGAAAACAATTAATGGTGGAAATGAAGATATAAAAACGATTAGAGAGAAATGAAACTCCATGAACCTTTCTACTTTTGTTTTTATTTTAGTAGTTGTAAAATAATTTGTAAAGGGAAATGTAGCGTGCTATTGAAGCTTATCTACATGGGACGATGGGAAGTAGGAGTTGGGTGGTAGGTCATTGTTAGTAGGTGGGCCGCTCAGCTGGACGTTTTTTACAATTCAAACTAATTATTTGTATTACATGCGCAACGTATTCACTATTTTACAGAAGAACTTGGCTCTCGTGGAGGGGTTAGTAGAAGTGGTTAGTTATTGATACTAGGAGAAGCTCGATAGAGGAAGGAACTGGGAAATCAATGTGAAAAGCCACAAATTATTTCTGGCCCCACCGGGAATTGAACCCGGGATGAATTGGTGATGAGCAAGAACGCTAACACTTGAGCCACCAGAGGGGCATATCCACCATACTACTGAATGAAAGAGTTATTCATCGAAGTTACACATTTAACTGTCCTTAGACACTTCAAAAATAGTTTCCTCGGAATTAAAAATTGGAGAGTTAATTCGTTGGGAAAGATAAGTAAAATTACAGACACGTTAAACTCGTGGTTCTTTTTATGATTGCGGGTATAATAGTTGTGACCCCCGTAAAATGCAACCTATGAATATGAGTTGCTTGAGACGGACGTTTGGCTTTCCTTGCCACCCACGTCGTTGCTGTTCGCACACAAGTAGGATTTCAGGTCGCTAGGCGTGACAGGAGAGTAGCCTCGAGAATTTCTTAATACGAACTTCATGTAAATTTACTTCATGGATTACAACTTAATAGTAATATGGCGTCATATAAATACACCTCTACGGCTCCGGAGTAATTTTATAACATTAAACTCAAAATTTCATTCACTCCGTTTTAATAAGATAAGTCTCAATAAATAATACAAAGTTCAGAAATAAAACAATTTTTTAAAATCACTGCTTAAATATTACTAGACTGCACTTGATATTGACGAGAACAGTTTTTATTAGAAACAGGTTTGAATATACGACAACGCGATTTTCAGAAACAAAACTTACATACGAGTATTTGCTAGTCGATGATCTCTCGAAACATGCAAATTTGATGCGTCAATTATTTTCCACATCATAATATTATATAGCTAAGACAACTTTTCCAGTGCTTACATATATCTCCATTAAACCACTTTATAACACACCTGTCAAGGTCAGAACTGTAGACACAGTGAGATCATCAGTAGAGGAGGGACATAGAATTCACCTCAGAAAACGCGACAAAACTTAAAAATGTATCAACACCTTTATTTGCCTAAATACAGTGAAATAGTGAGCTGGTGGGCAGTGTAAATTATAAATACACGTAATTCACAGTAACTGTCATTTAAGGCTTCCAAAATTGTAAAAAAAAGAAAAAAATCTCGCATTTCATCTTCACGTAATCTTCTTTCGCAGCTTTCGTACAAGAAGATTCGTAAGAAAACAATTAGTAAGAAAGCAACCTTCAGGAGAGGGGTCACGTTTTCAAACAAAGAATAAAAATATACTCCAAAATATGAATTGAAAAAAGTAGATTTTACTACGAGATACACGAAAAAAATTAAAAGAATTAACTTTTTATTTTATTTTAATGGACTTACGAAATAGCTAAATAACTATTTCACCTATATGGGAAAATTTTCATGAGCCGTTATTTATTATAATAGGTAATTAAAAAACCTTAAATATAGCATAGTGAGTAATTTTTACATTCTTGGACCTCTTTTTCCTAAAATATTTCACGGCTTCACAAATTCGGATTTTAGGGAATATTTTTATTCCACTAATTTAACATGTCTGGAGTGTACTCATGCTCCAAAAATTCCTATACTTTAATTAAATTTACAACTTACGCTCTGAAATAGAATCAAATTTATAGATATCGAATACAATAAATTAAGAAAAAGTTAATCTGGATCAACTGACTCATAACGGACGTAATACTAAGATTAAAGAATTACCCATCACATTTACAAAATGATACTTTTAAGTCAACGACTTGAATTTCTTAGGAAACGCTTAATGTACTTAAGCTGCTTTAGATTAAATGCTCTCTGTTACAACGAGAACTATCAGAAATGATAATCTACCCAAGTCAAAACATCTTTTTGTCATCCCTGTCATTTTTGTCTGTTTAGGAAATAAACCTAAATAGTGGTCAGCTACTGAATGGCTTTTGACTATGGTGATGGAGAATGATACTGAAAGATAAGATTATTAATGGAATTTACAGATTATATGATACACATACAAACATGACATCTAATGTGGAATTCGATTCTGTCATCAAAGTAGACCAAGTCTGCATAATCACACTCTCAGGCAAATGTGATTTGTAAATGAAATATTTTTTTACAATTCGAACTAATTATTTGTATTACATGCGCAACGTATTCACTATTTTACAGAAGAATTTTCATAATCATAATATCCATACTTTATTAATGCGAAAATCTTGAAAATGACACGTCACTACTCTCTTCTTGCAAGGAAATAGTTTTACAGATATACTAACGAAAGGAGCATCTAGCAGCTTAGGACACTTCCCCGAACTCGGCCGGTACCCCATCCCTAATGAGCACACCGTTCAGCCTCTCTGGGGTTAAGCTCTTAGTCACCTACTGGGCCCAAAAATTGGAAATGTTATTTTTATTATTCAAAGTTTTATTACCATATTAATGTTCCATCTGCAATCTACATAGAATAACAAATAAAATGGATCAAAGCACTACAAAATTACGACCAAATTAAGGATTTTGGACAGGTTTTTCTTTCCATTTAAGGTTGGACCATGTTTAATTTTATCGTAACCGTAGTAGTTGGACTCATTTTAATCGCTGTTAAATATACAATACAAATATTACATTCCAACGGTAAAAAAACGTTAAACATAAAAATTAACTATGTCAATTATATGGGTCGAGTATGAGTTTAAGAGCTTCACCCTAAAGAGGTCAAGCGAAGAACTCATTAGGGGTGGAGGGACAGGGAGAGTTCGGGGAAGTGCCCAAGGGTGCTAGACGCCACTTTTGTTTGCAAATAGTGCAACAAAGAAACGAAAATAAAAGAAAAATATAACAGTCACTCACAGATTAGAGGAAACGTTTCGACTTCCGTCTTTGTCAATCAGCAAGATGCTGAAGAATGAAGCGTACACGCTTGTTTTTAATGACTGACTTATCTTTCATTTCTTTACCTGAAAAAGTATTTTATTAGTGTAATATTATATAATTTGTATTATTTTGAAAAAGTTAAAAACAATATAGACTAACAATACAGTGTATTAATGCTTCGCAGCAATAAGCAAGTTAATCTCAACTGCTCTAAACGAAGGGAGTTGCGCATACAGCAGCAGATCGTACGAGGCGTGTCAGGCACCGCAACTGGAAGTTGTTGGTACAAGTTTCTCAACTTCGATTCGCGAAACACATCTCGAGTTCCTTTCAACACAGCGTAAGTCAAATGGAACAGCATGCGCACTGAAAGGCATTTGCATGACCAAGACATAAGGAACTTTACTGACATTCAACTACCTTTACGAAAAGCAGGCGATGTCATAAAGAACATAGTTCTTAGAACTATGACATAGTTCGTAGTCAAAAAGAACATAGTAGGTGTTCAGTGCATAAAAGGAACTATTGGTATTCATTAGTGGAAAATTGTAACTTGGATTTAAAATTCATCTAGTCATTTTTTCATGTGTTCACACTACTTCACAATTTATTTTTTATAAGTTAATATATTTTAGGGTATAAATATTTTATATTCATGTGTATATTTATATTTTATCATTCGCATCATAAAAATTAAGTTTATACTTCCAATCAAAACCCAGTTTAATTTTAGCCTTCATCAGGATGGGTTGTACAAAAATATACGGATATACTTGCCCTCCGCGAGAAGCAAATTCCCCCGTTCCTCTTTCACCTTCCCATCTTTGCATTGTGAGTCGTAACAAATATAGGAACGAAGGAAAAAAAGAATCGAGTCAATGGGAACACGATCCAACGTTCCAATTGTTTATTTCTATTATTTTCTTAAAATCAGTCTGTCTTGACATTGTCAAATTAATTAATAGTTTTCTACTTTTCTTATCAACTCAGTGTGGAGCCAATGGTCCTGTTCCCGTTCCTTTAAGAAAATAAGACAGGCGCTCTACTATCACATCATGTAAGTTATTCTCCTTCTTAAGCAGATCTCTTTTTCCACAATATGTATATAATAATCCTGTAACATTATATACATGTCTAACTATGTGTTTATATATTTATCTATAATCTTGATCCGCTAATTAGAATTTACTATTCAGAAGCAAAAATATTTCTCCCTCTCCACCGCAGAGCGGACAATCCCAGAGAACGTGCTGAGCTGTTTCTTCTCCTAACACATACATATAAGTTAAATCTTCTTTTATAATTCTCTTTTGTAAGTCGTTATTAAAATTTCCATGTTAATCACAAGTTCATTGATATGAAACCACGTTCTTTTCTTCTGTCTAAAATTTACTTCATGAGGTACGTAACCGTAACCAGCATTTGAATGACCTTTCCTACCGCGTTTTCCAAACTGTTAAAGCTGCCATAGTTTTTTCCGGTTTTTAGTCTTCTCGTTCCCGTGATTATGACTAACATCTATTTCGAGAAACTTGAACTGCTCCAGAGCCCAGAGGTCCGTGGGTTCGTGAAAGCAGGAACTCGGCCCACTACACCGCCGTGTCGGGCAGTCTCCAGTTTTCCTTCGACTCGCGGTTCCCCTCAGGTCGTTTTCCGAGCCACCGACTCCCACAGGGCTCCCGCAGAGGAAGTGGCCACGAGAGAGCATGCACAAGACGCGCCTATTCCCAACACAAGTGCCTTGTTGGTAGCATGCGACCAGTTACGCAACCTGCGTTTTCCGACTACTGTTACCACACACTGGTGGACGAAGGCTGCGATCATCCCTTCCTTCTAGTGGCGGATCCAAGGGGGGCGCATGGCCCTTCCCCCCCCCCAAAGATAGCGATAGTAAAAGAAAGTATTTTTTTCTTCAGAAAAAAATTAGTATCCCCGTTGAAAGCAACAAGACGAACTAATAAAATCTGTGAAAAAAGACGAATTCCTAGGACAAAAAAAGATTTCCTACATGGGAACATGAGCATAAGGTTGCGATATTCTTCTTTCTTGCCTATACATTAGATAAAAAAGTATGTACTTTATTTTCGATATGCAACATTATGTTTCAATATTACCATTTCCATTCTCACATTAAACACCATTGAATTTATATAATTTCATACATGGTATAGTTTCACATTGAACACCGAAACCTTTTCAGTTACATATGAATTACTATTGAAGGTCCAAAGTAAAGATTTGGCAACAAACACTTTTTTCAAAAATGTATTTTTTTTAGTTTTTAAAATGAAAATACAAATTAAGTTTATTCGTTATTTATATAAAGGAATGTCTTAAATTGCAGTTTCAAGAAATTGTAAAAAAGAATTCCGATGCAGAGACTCGCAAAACCGGGTACTTCTCTTTATGGGCCCCTCCCAAAATCAAATCCTGGATGCGCCCCTGCTTCCCTCTCAGGTTGAAATTATACAATATTAATGCCCACGTTTACACATTTACTAGAATTTGTTAATACTTCAACTCGACGTGTTTCCTTCTAAAGAACATTTACGGTAAATTAACGCGCGATCATTTCGTTACGGCCGAGCGCGGCTCTCATTGGGATATTCGCGGAGCACATCCGCCTCCCCCTCTCCCCGTCAGAAACTTCCCGGATTCCCTCGAGGTACGTTTTTTTAATCAATTAATTAACTATTCAAGATTCAGGTGTTGCTGGTTGTATGATCCTAAGAAAAATGCACAGTACTTTCGAAAATAATTTTATCTTGCAAATTTTGAGCAAGTTTTAAGTGTAGTAGATGTACTAATCCTGTTCAGTACAGAGGTTTCTTTATATCTTCATGGATCTGTAAGGATATTTTTGTACGCACATAAGGACGTATGACCACTAGCTAATGAACGAATGTATTGATGAGAAAACGGCCTGGATATTGTTGCGCTTCGTTCAGACGCTTTTAAAGGAGAGCTAATAAAGTCATTATTTACATCGCGAAAATATATCACTTCTCTAAAAGCGGGTTTTTTGAGCGAAAATGACGATTTTGTCCACGTTTTTGAGATAATGAAACATTAATATACATAGAAAACCATTGTATAAACAATTAAAAAGTTTACCACTTTTATTGAAGTTCTATTGCAAAACAATATTGAAGTAAATGAAGAAAAACAAAAACACATCAACTCGAAAATGTATTCAGCTTTCCGATTTAACAACCGTTTAAAAGTGAGAGAATGCTGATTTGTAACACGGACATTTCAGTATATATTTTTTATTTTGTTTTCAATCATTTTATTTGTTGTTATTCATTGTTTCGAGTCATGTTTCGTTGAAATAGTTATACATAAAACTTCCTTCAAGTTATACTTCGACTTTTTTTTAGTGAAATTATTTCATTAATTACTTTTCCCGGAGCTATATAAGGGTTTCATTAGCAGATACAGATCTACCCCGCAAGTATCTTTACTAAGATAATATTACAAAAAAAAAGTTATCTTTAAAGTTCATCGATACGTTTGAACGCGTTGAAAAGAGTGTAATTTTTTTCTTCATAAAAAACCGAGGCGACGGTGAGACAATCACGAGAATGGGAAGTTTGCCAGGAATATAAAGCAACTTTTGATAGAAACATTTAAAACAGGAAGCAGTTTGATAATGGATAAATATTAATGCCGCAAACTGCAAAGAAACACGATATATTTCATTATTAAAACCAAGGTCAGCAGCTGGAAGCGAATACTTTTAAGTTATTAACAATACTTACAAACCATTCTGTATTTTAATCTAAAATCTCAGCATCGTAATTTCCAATTATGGGTGTAAGGAACGCGATTTATCAACCTCACATCAAAAATTCTTAAATTACACCAAGCAATAACCACTCTATCAGAAAATTTTACGAGTTTTGATTTTTTTTCTTCGATAAGATGGGATCGTATGGTATATACAGATACAACAATCTTTCACACTTCCAACTAAGTTCATTACAGGGGGAGAAAATTCGAGATTTAAGTTCGTGAGACGTAGTTCCAATTAAGTCCGGAACCCGTAAAATAAACCAATGACTTCACTAATGAAGCAATTATCAACAATTCATCAATCGTACACGACGAAAAAGTAACATGTTCACATTAACATTCCGAGTGCAAACTGTTCTTGTAAATAAGGTTAACAAGTGAAGAATGAAAAAGACTCGGAAAGGTGCACTATACAAAGACTCACTTAACAAACACAACAACAATCGCAAGCACACTTATGTTTGCAGAAGCCGACTTGTGTTCAGAGCAATAAGCTCGCTAAATGATGGCCTATTTCTTCGCATATTTGTATGCGACACAGCAAGTTGCCAACGTCGCCAGAGTGGACACATGGAAAGAATCAGAATCATGTCGACGTTCACTTCACAGAAAAATTAACGAAGACAAATATTTCAATCATTTAAGGTTAAGCCAGATTTACAACCTGACACATTCACAAAGTTAACTCCATACAATGAAAAAACGAGTTTGAGATTTTTGAAGTAAGTAGAAATTTGTATCGTACATATTGCTTCGTAAAAATACAAGAAATTGAAACAATATAGCTTCACCATCGCATATCGTTTTTCTGTCATCTATACATGAAGAGATGAAATATACGTTTATTTAATGTATCATTCCAGATAAAACAAGTGAAAATACACGATAAAAGTTATCATTATCCCACAACTTATACTCCATACATAAGTAGTAATTGGTAGGACGAAAAACAAACACGATCACTCCGCGATCTGAGGGTAGCAAACTAAAATTTAAAACCATCATACCATAATTTTCCGATACGTAGTAAAACATTTTGGAATTTTGTCCCGATATTCAGCGTCATCCAGGAGCGACCGACTTTAGTATGTGAATAACTTGTGACAGAAAAATAATAATAATATAAACAAAAATCGAAACGACAGAAGACAACTGTGTAATGTAAAAATGAAGTCCGACCGCTCATGGCGTCACTTTCAGATTCTAACGAAATCATCATCGATAAAGCAAAAACATCCGTTTAACAAGATATATTTCAAACAAAACGCTATTCATTTCAGTCACTATCTCCATAACTGCTATTTCAACTAATGTAACCACACGATTTGAATGAAGGATTTCATGTAACTCGATCAGAAAGAGAGAAAACTAAATATGGAACTGGAAAAATAACAAGGAATAAAATCTATTGATGTTATGATACTATGGGCACTTCCCATCTGCTCCACTCGAAAAGAAATCAAAATGAATTTAAATTCTTTCCAAACTTCACCACCTCTACAACATGACGCAACTGCAGCCTAAGGGCCGCTATGTAAGCGCGCGTCGTCATACAATAAGGAGCCCGCGTGGGCCGCACACACGGTTGGATTGCGCGGCGCGTTCTTCGTAATTCCAGTCATTTATCCCGCGCCCACGGCTGTCGCCAACGCTGTGATTCAGAAGGCCGCTCGTCCCGGTGGCATCGAAGCCATCGCGTGAAAGCTAAGGGTTCGGGGAACTGACCCCCGTGATTCGACGCCGTTCTCTACACTTTATTATTGTCATCACCGCATTACTTTCCACACTTCCGCTTCTCGCTTAAGACGTTAAGGCGTTACAGTACGGATTATCGAGGTAATCTTACATATTCAGAACACGTAATACGGAGAAGTTGATGAACTTCCTGTTTCGGTGTGGTTTGTTGACAGGGACTGGCTTAAAAAGTATTCAACTCGGTAAAATAAGTGAATATCTCGTAATGGAAAATGAAATAATATTGTTCTCAACAAACAACGTTTTTCTTAAGTATGGTATTCAAGAATCAAGACAGAGCGTCATTTACTTTCCAACATAGCTAAATTATATTTTCTTTTCAGTATTTCCTTTTGAAATCCATGTATTATTTAGTTTGGAGGTATCTGAGCGTTGAACATTTCTTGTTAGCAAGTACTATTTAGCTCTCATCCCACATGTATATTCATATTAAATAGAAAACTGCTTCCTTTCTATGTACAACTATCCCTCACAACGAATTTGCTACATCTACCAATATTATGATTGCCATGGTCCTCTCTTCATATGAGAGCCCGCAATAAAACACGAGACTATTGTATGTTCCGTGTCAGATAATTTCTAAATTTCTAATTTCATGGTTACACGGAAATTCTATGATTACACGGAAGCAAACGTGAAATCAAACATAATTTTCCTTCATAATTAAAAGTTTCATAACTTGCGTTGTTTCAAACACTTTTTTATGACTCAATATATTTCATTTAATGTTCGCTTGGAATAAACTAATTTTCAGCAACTCCTCGGTAATTAAATATATTCGTAAACACATAGTAATGTCACAACAAATTAAAGTAGGATTGTACATGTAAAAACTTCGATTAGCTCATTTGAATAACAAGTGAGACGATAGCACATATTAGCTAATTTCATCTTCTTCACTACTCGTTAATTTGATCTGGCGAGCTCGACACAAAACTATATGCTCGTGCATATACAGAAGAATTGTTGAATTAGATTCGTCATACGTCACAGTTTTTGCTTAGCCGAAATAGTAACATTTCAGAACTTGTGAGAGTTGGATGACAAGGAGCATGTGACTATTTCTCCAAATCTTCCATTTCAATCACTTTGTATAGTTCATTCGTCGTTTTGCTTACATTTTTCTTCTACACTTTATTTCATCATTCTCATTATATCTGCATATCCACTAAGATACTAAAAAAGAGTAAAAAACTGGTCTAGCTCCAACCGAGATTTTTTCTATCAATTTTTGTAACTTATCTTCAAAATTTACGACTTTTTTTAGTTTTAAAGTATCGAGTCAAACCGATTTCTAACAGAAAGATGGAGCTTATGAGAGGTATTCCGAAGACCTTGATGACTATCGTTCCGTAACGTCATTGGGCACTCCCATCGTCCTACAAGCAACTATTGGACAACCTGTAGTCACGGTATGATATTTGTGAACACGAAATATTTCTAGTAGAGAACATTTTGCTACAGAAGCTTCTTCAAACAATTATTACATTTTAACCACAGACTGGGTGTGATTACATCGTCGTTGTATTGCTAAAATATTGAATTTGCTATGCTTTGACGAATGCACAAAAACGTACGTTGAAATTCATAGAGAATATTCGAAATGAACGGGTTAGTTCGAACCGATGAATACGACACGTCGATAAATCTTTCCAGTAATATGATGAATATGATTAAACAACACTAATCAATTAAAGGGGAAAACAGAAGAGAATACACCGGGAAATTTGAATAAAAGATTATGTTTAATCGTAACAAGATATAATAATTCTACATCAACCGAGTTTGGTAATTCGAAGAAATGAATCAAAGAAAGTATTTATGCCTTGTGAAATAATTCATCAGAGTATTTTCTGATGTAAATCGTCATAATGTGGGAGTATAGTACGTTCAATCCATTTTCATGCAAGAGCAATATATCCCAATTTTCTGTTGCCTGGATTAGCATATTTATAAAATCACATTAATCAAATTTATCAAGTTCTATAATACAATCCTTTGGATAACGCAACTTACTCTGTAAACACACAACATTGACTTCATATTATTGCAATTAATCTCATCATGTCTGCAAAGGAGAGGAGTCGACATGACTAATTGTATGATAATAAATGAATTCTTTTAATTGACATTTCTTAAATACTCAAATATTCAGAAATAGATATGGCATCATTCTTAAACATTATTGTATACCGAGTTTTCTACACGGTATTACCAGTAGCGTATAAAATTTATATGTCATTATCGTTCTAAGCATAATAATAGATTCAAATGTGACCGGCAATCGTTAAATCTTGTTAAACCATGTTCGGCTGTAAGCCACCATGGTTGATTGACGTTTTGCTGGGTTTACTCAATCGCTTAAGGAATGGACACCAGGGGGCCCCTAGTTTTGCTTCCTAGCGTCGAATGTAAATACGTTCCTTCCAATTATC
>NNCF01130299.1:755355-809704 GCA_002313205.1 Laupala kohalensis | reverse complement strand
TATATATATATATATATATATATAAAGTAAGATCTGCTTTGAAAGGGTGGAATATTTACTAGTGCTTCGTGGTGCTAAACTTCTAAATACGTCTCTAGTTAAGATGACATCTCATTGTGAACAGTGTTTCTCTGTAAGAAGAAAAATACGTAATACAGACGACGGAAAATTTTTATGCAGTCAGAGAATCCACAGGTAAACTTATAAGGTATGTAAATCAAGAACTCCGTTAAAATTGACTCTATGTTCGGCGAGGGACACCCAACTGCTTTGGTACGAAAATAAAGGTAGTAAATATCGATGACAGGTTGTGTATAGGGAACAAAAAACACGAATAATGATCAAAGAGTTACAAGGAATGAACAACAAGACGTAGGAATGGAACAAACGGCGACAACCTACTGCACAGCGAAAAGAGACGAAAGTCTTGTATGGAAAACGAATGGTGTCTTTTGTTTGGCTTTCATGCTGCTTCGCTCCACGACTTCGAGATCCTTACGTAAGCATACGGCCAGGAACCCGACGCTCGAAATTCCTCGCTACTAACATACTGACTGACAGGATTCTTCTCCAAAGTCACAATAAACAAAATTTTCCATGACTTCTGGAACCTACAGACAAAAAAGAGCGTTGAATCATTAAGGACAAGTTTTTCAAAATTCAATATCGCTTACGAGGGTATAAATCAGAGGTCCCCAAACTTTATTGTTTTGTGGACCACTTGTCATGTTTTTCGGTTTTGGGTAGATCCCCTGTTTATCTAATATTGAAATTATACAAATTCATTAACTTCAAATGTGTTTTTGACAGCTGATATAGTGCAACTGACTTTGAAATATTTAAATGTCTAACTGTAGTGTGAAAAACATATAAAAACACGTTACTTTTGATGCATTCATTAATTGAATTCATATTAAAACTAACCTAATTAAAATTTCGTATATATTACATAAAATAACTAAGCAAAAAATAAATGCATTCATGGGAGGGATGAACCTGATGCTTTAATAATTTTCAATATTTGGCAACAATTTAGTTAGTTTTAATCTCAAATCTTCTTGGTCAGTGATGTCCAGTCTGGTTTTTTTGTAGGATATTGGCAGCCATGCTGAAATCTCTTTCCTCAGGTATGAAGATGGAAAAGCAATTAAAAACTTCCTCGCGATATTCCATAATACGGGATAAGTAACAAGTATGACATACACTGTATGTGGATTACTCCATTCATGGAAATCTAAAATTAAGGTCACGACCTGCTTAAATGAGATCCACTATAGTGGACCCCCATTTACATCTCATGGACCCCCTTTTTTTCTTTTTTTCTTTCTTTTTGCTGAAATGGACCCGTTGAAGGTCGAGTCGACCCCTGGGGGTCGATATAACCACTTTGGGTATCCGTGGTATAAATTAACAACTTCTTCCCAACCCTCCATCCCCAGCAACAAGGCCTGTGACGCATATTATATAACAATTCATAAAATCTGATGCAGTATCATGTTCATATTTGATGAGAAATACAATATTTTGCTATAAGTAAGGAGCCATACATGTTTTCTATATCCATGGACATGAGTATTCAAAATAGTATACTGAAATGAATATTCCATTACATGGAACGAATGCGTGTGTAAATCATTATGTTCTGGTCTCGTCATGGAAAAATGACTCCGGGGTGTGCCTTTACTTTCACAGACATTGACAAGTAGGATGTAATGGTTCTATAAAACATGAAACTTTTCACGAGCTCATCTCACGTCGACCTGTCAGGAATAAACGATATATCTCAATTTGATTTGTGCTTGTGCAATTAGCAAACGCTATAAAATGCATCTTCCAACACGAAAAAAAATTTTTTTTAATGAACTACTTTCTTATCTTCGAAAAATCTGAAATCTTCAATATCACAATACTAACCAATGAAATATACGTTTGAAAGCAAAGGATAGGTCATTTCTTCAACCTTCTCTAAGTACAATATAAATCTTGTAAAGCAAATAAGTCTAAAACAGTACATTAGAACACGGATTTTCGATAACAAGGCATGACTAATAATTTAAAATTAAAATACGATAAAACCATCTAATGCACACGTGTGTAAGTTGATAAACTTGTAGATTTTAATGATATTCACAGTTATTCGCAACACGTCTCAGTAGTTTTTCAAATACGTTGTGGTATGCGCCAAGATGGTAGGCAAATTTCTTATACAATCTTTACATGCATATTTCTTCCTCTAAGTGACTTTGAGACATGATAAATTATCACCTAACCATTGGACAAACATTTCTTTTAATACGCCTTGTGGGAGTAGGTACCATTTAAGAGTTCTTCAATTATAAATACTCCGGTGGCTAAAGGGTTAGCAATTTTGCTCACCACAAAGTCATTCCGGTTTTAATTCCCGGCGGAGTCAGAAAATAAATACTACTACTAACACATATTAAAACATAGATAACCGGTCCACCTACTAATAATAGTCCTACCACCCACCTCCTACCTCCTATCGTCCCATGTAGATAAGCTTCAAGAACACGCTACATTTCCCATTTACAAATACTACAATAAAAAAATCAAAATGCTCTACTAATTTATATTCACGAGGATTTCTTAAGTATTCGGATGGTATTTATCAATTTCAGGATCAGATTTATTTTTATTAATAATAATAAATTTTAATAATAAATTTATTGTCAAAAAACAGTACAAACTGCGTATGACCACGTGGAGGGAAAAAAACTAATTTACTCTCCGGAAGCAAGCAAGGGACCATCCCATCAATTCCGATCAAGGGCCCTAAGGCAGAGGCGGATTCAAAAAATTCAGCAAAAATTCCTAGATAAGATAAAAAGTTAGCTGCGAGTTATAATACTAATAGAATGTCAATATGTTTGTAATTTTAAGCAAAAAATTACATGTAAGTTATTATCGAACTATAGATTATTCTGAGTATAGTGCTTAAAAATTGAAATAACACTAAATTCACGATTTATTGTTACAATAGACCCGCCCCTAGACAAAGCCTAGAGAACCTGTATGATAAATCCGCCTCTACCAGAAGGAAAAACGGAGAAAAACCCGGGCCAGGATGGGGATATATATTTGCACGATATATCTAGAAGTCACATTGAAATTAAGCACGACGATAAAGGATTTCAGACACATTTACAAAAACAAATCACGTACATTCCTTCTGTANTGCAGGTGATAAATATCCGCAAAGCTTAAAATATGATATATGGTGGAACTCAATGCGAGTTTGCTGTACAACTCGTTATCTTCGCACTAATAAGCTTAAATTGGAGCGGTCACGGTCTCTGTCCATGGTAATACATTAGACAATGGTACCTTTCCCCGGTAATAACTCAAAATAAGACGATTAATTACCTCATAGTATTGGACCATAAGGTATATATATATATAATTACATCTAAGTATGAGGATGGTTATGTATTAATTAAATAAGTTCGTTTTACTGCATGTATTATAGTTGTTTTAACAAGAATAGTAGGACATGCCACAAAAACGTATTAATAAATAATTGAATATTTTAAACAGTGATTTTGTAGTTAACAATTCACTTCCTCTTGAAGAGTCGGTCGTTAACAAAGAGATAGACAAGCTATTGAACCAAAGTGTTGTGAAAATACTTTCAACACATGGACAGGCACATTTTCGTTCGCCTCTGCCCCCTTTACAAAACAAGTGCACACGTGGAGCATTCCTTCACTCGCATTCGACGACGTCACCAATGTAAACTTTCTCTACACGCGCTCCCGACTCCATTCGTCTTGTTTGATTAACAAACTCCTCTAGCACCTACTAATCGCAGTACTTTTTAGCACAGAGCGGTGCCCCTTTCCGAAGTCTCGAGCAACACACAACACCATCTTCGAGTCTTCTTTTCACCTCATTTACTGTGGTGCTCTTCAATGACATTAGAAGGTCACTCAGAGTGTTTTAAATAATTTTTAAAAAACTAAAATGATATTGTAAATCAAAATTAATGAAAAATTAATTGTATCTTTTTTTCAGTTTTTTTTAAATTTATATTAAATAACTAATTCAAGACTTACCACCTTTACTGGACGAAGAGTATATATTAAATGATTAAATATATTGTTCGTCCGTTAAAGGCCGTAAGGCTTGAATTGTTAATTTAATTTAATTATATAATGAACGTTAATTGTCGTAGAATTTTTTAACTTAAGTTTGTAATTTTATGATAAAGCTTCGTTCCAACCTTTTTCAGAAACCCTTCATCTCAAATTTTTTTTATGGTTATTATGGTTATTCNGAAGGAGTTTTTGTACAGGCTCTCCAGGCTCTTGCCAAGGGGCGGCATCTATTGAAATAATAAATCTCGAATTCTGTGTTATTTTAATAGTTATGATTAATAAACAATATTTTTCGAATAATGTATAGTTTATAATACGTACTTGTGAAATAACTTTTCTTGTGCTTCATTAAATACAAATTGGTTGGTATTCTGTTAATATTATAATACACATTTTTTAAAGTTACAGTTATTCATGTATGTATATTTAATGTGGAATGAATGTTTTATTATGTTATATTATTGTATATGTAAATATAATATGTATGCAAATAGTGGTCTGGCGGGAGAACAGGTCCGATGGAATAGTCATATTATTATTATTATTATTATTATTATTATTAATATTATCATCATCTTAGGATTGTGCAGAAATGTTAAATGTGCCTCTGCCTTAGGGCCCTTGATCGGAATTGATGGGATGGTCCCATGCTTGCTCCCGGAGAGTAAATTAATTTATTGTCCTCCACGTGGTCAAATGCAGTTTGTAACTGCTTTTCTAACAATTTTATTTAGCTAAGTGCTCCAAATATGTAAAAGCCACTTACTCTGAAAGAGCGGATGATCAGTTGAATAAAATACGGGCAAAAACGAAAATATGAGGTTCTCTACCGCCGACATCAAATAAAAATACCTTTGCAAATGTAAGTCATCGATTATAAGAAAATATCTTACAATTCTTATATTCGTTTAAATAGATGCAGTCACATCAAGAGACCCCCATTCTTCGCACCTGACACTTTTCCTCCCGTGAAAAATACAAGTATGCAGAGCTCTGTAAGCTCACATTGTGACTATTCAGAGAACGTTGCTGGAAATGTCGCATGTTGGAACGAGTTATTCGCTCTTCTTAAAAGGAGGAGCTGAAAAATGGGCGCGCGTGACTAGTGTAGACTCGCGTACCAGCTCCTAATTTATAAGTACACGGTGCGGAGAGATAGAGCTCAGGGGAAAACTGATGTATCTCTGCCGAGTTGGTAATGAATACAAACTACGTTGTATATCAAGGTAATGCAGTAGTAATATCGAGGATTTGCGCATCAGATTAAACGTAACCACCTTGTTCACATTTCCTAGCTTTATCACTTACAACCTCGTTACGGGGTACTACGATACGATTCGTAATTTGGGAATCTCTTGTCCACGGACCAATACTGAAGAAACACAGTACCACCAACACAACAAATTATCTTAAATAAAACTGAAATGGATTTAAAACTTTAAGTAATAAATGAAACCAAGGTCGAATCACAAATTTATCTAAACCAAATTTAAGGAGATTTTAAAAATATATGAAAGTTTAAAAACATGCTCCGATTTACCGTGTTAGTTAAGTGAGACAGTGATTGTTTTAAAAAAATGCATAAAGTAAATAAATATTTATTTTTTGTTTTGTGTACAATGATTTAACGTATTTTTTCAGGTACATTCGAGAATGTTACGATTAATATGAAAAAAAAGTTCGTAAGTACGATAATTAATTACGCGACAAAATTACTTTCGTGTAAAAAAAAAGTGGCCACTGAAGTAAGTAGTTTGGGCGAAAAGTATACTTTTCTGGGTTATTTATTCAATAATAAACGATAGCTTTTTTTTTTTAAATAAAACTTTGTCGAATTTAATACGTTAGAATTTTAGTATCGTGAAATGTTTATTCAATGACCTTCATACTTAAAAAAATCGTTCATAATTCTACGGAATATCCACTTTCCTAAATACATTAACCGACTTATCTAAGAAATATTTTCGTTGGTTTAAAATACGATAGGAATGCGCAACTTAATTAGAAAAAATATTTAGTAAAATTTGCTCATTTGAACAAATATAAAAATAAAAAACTTATCATAAATTAAAATGTACCAATTTCAAGGAATTTAACGCAAAGTTTAATGATCAAGTAATTTGAATAGCGTTTGCATAAGAATCCTAGTATGGTCGCAGAGAAAATTGTGGTTGCAACAGAAATGAGTCTTCGCGCCGATGTTCTCAATGAAGTTCATCCTGGGCATAGGGGAAATCCAACACTTGAACATCTAATACCAGAAAGAACGATTTCAGCCGCCTGGAGCGACTGCTCAGGTTTCCCAACAGCTTCCGGAAGGTGCCCCGCATGGGAACTGCGCTACCGAAGACGCCGAAGGCACAAGGTGGCCGACATCAAAACGGAGCTTACAACTTCATCCAAACATAGGGGTCGCTAAACGAGCACATTTTAAAATAAAAATTGCTTTAATGTTTTTGTTTAAAAACTTACAATAATTTTCGTTTAGTATGTTGTTTTGATGACAAGGTAAATGTACTTGATTATATGAAAGTGANACACGCCGTATTGAAGATAGCTGAATGAACTTCAGCGCCTCAAGGATTGCAAATTTCTCAGCAGTGTACACGCTGCAAAAGGAATGGAGGCGAAAAGAACGGGTGGCCCTATCGCAGTGGAAAGCAGCACCAACAGAATTATTCATTGCTGAGCCATCAGTGTATATGAACATGTGATCCAAATAGAGGTTTCTTAGTTCTCCAAAGTGCTGTTGAAACACAACAGCTGGAGTGTCTTGCTTTGAAAGGTGAGATAGCCGAAAGTCAATGGTTGGTTGCACTCGTCGGTACAGGATTTCAAGATGATGATGAACAAAAAGAATATTTGATCGATTGCTCGAAGTATAAGAAGATAGATCGATGTATAAAATAATCGGATATCCATGCACTTATTACATGCGAAGGCCGATATTATAATCGAACGATGTCGATACCTGACGAAACATTTTCATGTTGTGGTTCCCAGACGATAACCCGATTTACGCAAATAATTCGAGTAACATGGATCCAATTATTGGTGTTCGCTACGTCGGCAGTCACATAGCAATAAAAATTGATAACAAAAGAAGAATGACACGTTTAAAGTTATACGCAATATAAATCTCTCCCACCTCAAGTTATGCTTAATCTCTCAAATACCACAAGACTAAATAACCTCATGCATAAAGTTTCATAACATTTAGTTTAAAAAAGAACAAAATTACATGTCCTCGTCCCAATGAAATAAGTAAATATGCCCCTCTTGTGACTCAGGACTAGCATGTTTGCTCGCCACTGAATCACTACGGGTTCAATTCCCAGTGGGGCAGCAAAATTGTAATCTTTCACTTTAATGACCCAGTTGATATATACCTGTAACAATTAAAAAGCAAATCCTCCTCCTATCCACCTACTACTACTTCTAGCGTCAATAACTCTTTACTATTACTGATAACCTCCACGTGGGTCAAGTTGTTGGTAAACCAAGATAACCGGCCCACCTACTAACAATAGCCCTAAAACCCACCTCCCACCTCCTTACCTCCCACGTAGATAAGATTCAATAGTATGCTACATTTCCCATTTACATATACTACAAAAGAAAAAAAGTAAATTCAAAGTATTAAACAAACATTTTAAGTTCTTTTTCGCTTGGTGGCCCTCAGGGCTCTATATTATCCACGCCCCTGAAGAAGACCCATTCCCAACCCGTGAACATTCTTCCTCCGGAGCTGAAGAAGAATCTGCGATTGAGCAGTCGTCTGCAGCCTGTGGCTCCGCCGTCGGCGCGTGGGGGTTCGTGGCGTTGCGAGGCGCGTGCACACGGCAGCGAAGGGGCGTCGGAGGTCGAACAGGTCCGCCCACAGAGACACCTTCGGCGAACGCCTCGAGTCCACGCCCCGCAGCCACCGCCGCCGGAAGAGGCGATGCAGGTGGACGGACCACAATACACGATGGATTAGATTAAGTACATTAAACATTCACATCGGGATTTCGCGAACGGTTCGTCATCTCTTCCCGAATAAATACACGTGTATCTACGTTCTATACAATATACGCTAATTATTTGGTAATTATTATATCTTAGGAACATTAATTTCTAAAACGAACTGATGACTACCAACAGTGTGAACGAGGTGAGGCTATATACCATTACAAAGACGTGGAATGGACAAGGCGAACAAGTGATAAGCTTTTTATGTCTCGAATCATTTTTGCACATTTTCGAACCGCAAGCCAACTACTCCCATCGTGGTTTTCTTGTAATCACAAAGCGAAGGAATGAGAATGTTAAAATAAACTCCTTTATAAAGTCTGAAAAATACATAACATTTCAACTCAATATTTAAATAAAATCTAAACGGTCTTCATTTCACAAATAACAATTGAGAACGCAAATACATCGCGAAACAGTTAAACTCATTCTTTGTAAAGACAAGAAAATTGTTTACGGTATTACAAAGCAACTAGTCTAATACATAAAATACAGTCAAACATCTAAAGTTTGCATAATGTAATTACTGTGAGTCTTAAACGAGTTCGTATCTATCAATTGACACTTGTAAATCGCTTTCCGATAGCACATGTGACTCGAGACGTAGACGTCTAGAAGAAATGTTCCAGATGTACACGGTAGACATTTTTAGTCAAATCTTCATTAAGGGCAGCAATCAATGAAATAACGTTAAAGCACAATGGACAGTGATAAAAATGGTAAGTGAAAAAACAATGAATTTAAATGTAAAGAATAAAACCAATTTCACCAACTCCCATTCAAAACCAATAAATTCAGTAAATTTCAAGAAAACCTTAGTTTTTATACAGTACATTTTAATTTATTGTTCACAAGCTACGAATCTCCGTAACTGATTTTCTTGCAATCAATAATATACAATTTCATAGAATGAATTATTTGGCTTTATGAGGTTGCAAAATAAGATATACATTCAGATTAAACATGAAAATTCTACTTTTCTTTCCTATTGACACGTATAACTTATAAATAATTGTTTCGCAATATAGCTTATCGCATTTAAATTATACGAATTTAAATATTTATTTGATTTATACTAGTATTACACAAAGCGGAGCGACTAGTATAACACTTAGAGATTAGTATACACTTGATAACAGTTTTAAATATTATTTTCAAATTAATTACAACCTGTATTAGGCGTAAATTGATATCAATTTGCAATTATCTTTCGCTTTCAAGTGTCTGCACACTTGGGGGCAAAAGTTGGGAAAACTCAGATTTTGAAAAATGGAGACTGGTCTGCGATCAAACCAGGATCGTCTACACTATTTTTTTGAAAACATAATCATTAAAATGAATTTAAGACTGTAAAGGAATAATTGACTAAATTGTTTAATAATTACTTCTTAACAGTCTTAGCGATCATTTTCTAATCTTTGATTCCAGATGTATATTAAAATATGACGACTTCTCTCAGACCCTATCAATGTAAAAATTCCCTCATATTTCTCGGTTTTTCTTGTCAATTACCTGCCTGAGGATTACCAAACCGGCGAGTCGTTTGTCGAAGCAAGAAATCGGGCTGTGGGTTGTGGTTGGCAGTGGTGAATTGTTGCACAGTCTGCGGGCGAAATGCGTGGGCACCTGCACTCCTCACACCCACTCCATCCGACGGCGACGTGACTCAACGAGCAACGTAACCCTCCAGGTTTAATTTCGAAATTAAATGCACACGACCGGTCCTCTCCTGCTTAAACAGACGGGTAAGATTAGCCAGCTGTCGCTTTTCATCATGCGCGCTATGAAAGAGGCGTTCGTCAGGAATATACACAGAATAAATGGACGTTATCTTACTAACAATGTGTGAAACTCGCTGATTAATTGAATTATTCTGTTTCAAGGCATATGGTTTTTAACAAATGTATTACATCATAGAATACATTCGGCAAATTAAACTGAAAATTATTGTGCTAGTTCGTAGGCATGGAGGAAGAAGAAGGTGAACCTAACATCCATCTTGACTGAGTATTGTTTCTCCGACAACCGTCAGATGACATGTGACTAAAAGAACGGTCCCTTATTGCTACATTTGAGTTGTCTTGTAAGAATATTACTTTCTTTAAAATTGTTTCAACATATTTAGTAAAACACCTCAGATGTTTCTAATTATCCATAATACCAATTATTTGTTTATGTACTCAATATTCATACGGTTTTAGTAAGACATATCTAACGGTTCTCCTTCCTTCTACTAGTACGAACCTGGAAATCTCATTCGGAAGTTCCTGATACTATGACAATATAATCATACTGCGAAGTCGAGGATCAAATGAGCGTTCGGTCCACCTCTCACACACACAGTGTCCGGAGAGTAAATTAGTTCATTGTCTTTTTTTTGTGGGGCTTTAAGGACTCGTCAACATCAAGGTCATTAGAGCCCATGAAGGTGGGAAAAATGCAGTTTCGCACCATAGAGAAGGGCCGTAATGACTCTTCCCCGTGTGTGGGACTCGACGAATATCTCGACCATACCCACAAAAAAACCCTCCTGATGTCAAAAACTATTTAAATACAAAGNTTACCTAATACATTATATCATAGAAAAGGGGGGGAAAAATTCTAAATATTATATTTTCTAATTACAGAAACAAAGGATGAAAGGAAAGAAGACAGGAAAGATGTCCTCCACGTGGTCATAGCTGCTTTTTTGACAATAGTTTGAAACTACTTTTTTTACAATAAAGTTTATTATTGATTCAAAATAATAATAAAATTAATAATAATTTCGTGTTATTAAAATTACCATTGATTTGTTAACATTTAAGAACTGACTCTTTCAAAAATTTACTTTTATTCTCAAAAGCAAACAAAAAGCTTATATTCTAACATGCGTGTACTTCGTATGTGAATATGTACTATTTGAGGACACCAAATAGCATATGGTTTGAAATAGAATAATGAGGTCTGAATAACTGCAGTTTTACTCGTATTATTATGAATACCCTTTCACAGCAGATCCGTGATACTTTTTCTTCCAGGTAACCAGTTTCTACATAAACAGAATATTCACCTCAAGTATTTAACGATAGGTTCAATATTCAAAATGTTTTGACGCCACAGAGTGAATAGATCACCAATGTTTAGAGACGTAAGTTAATTTACTTTTTTTTTTAATATTAAAAAGAAATAAAGCTGTAAACCAACGAAGATATTCAAAAGCATATTAACATTTAAACGCACGTGACATGACTATCTACATCTTCTTTTAAAAATTATCAGTTAGGACACGTCTTGCACGAGCTCAAAACATTTTATGAAAATAATACACGACGCAAAATCATGTAACGTGATTTAAACCGAAGACAATTCGACCTTCTTTTCAAAGCGATCACCATTGACATAACCTCGCTTGTCGTTTCCGCGTGGGCGAACGCGCGCGCTTAGCTTCTTCCTGAATGAACGAACGAACGAACGCGAGGCGTTTCATTCACCAAGAAGTGTAGTGTGGCCTGACAGCTCGCATGCCTGGGCCACCAATTTCTCCTCTCGCAGCTACAACTGACACGGATTCGGCCGTGATCGCAGTCCGTTATAAACACAGCACGCCGCTGCGGACAGGAGGACAGGAGCGTGGACAGCCCAGGATTGATGCTTCTACAAAAATGAACTATTAGACTTTATCAGAGCAGGAAAGGTGCTCATAGTAAATTCACAACTGTCCTTTCACTGGTTAAATTTAATTTAACCAATAAAAATAATAATAATATGACATTTGTTTAGAATGAAGGTTCGACTTAGTTGTTCTTGTTACTTCTCCCAATGAACCGTTCGTAGAGAGTGCAAATAATACATTAACTTTTGGCCGAGCTGTAGAATTATGCAGTAATTGTTTAGCACAAGACCGCCATTTATTTATTTTCACTACAAATGGGTCGGTGGGACTCACAAGTCTTATTTAAAATTAATTTCACGAACTTGATGAAGTACACTCTTTGTGCGCTAATTTGTCTGACGTATTTACTCTTTTGTTTACTCTACAACGCGTAATTTCAATGACTAACATTTTCGGCAGTTAAAGAATCAAATATGATTAGCTTATATGTATGAAATCATACAATATTAATAAAATTTTAAAAAAAAATCAACGACTATTATATTGACGAGAAAATAAAATGTTCTTATAAAATATTTTAAAAAAACTTTTGCAGAGAAAAAATTGTATTTGAGAACTGAATACCTTGATCACTAAGTTTCTGATTTTCTAATTTCCATCATGTTTATATTTTGGAAGTTTAGGAAAGAAAATGAGTACTTATAAAATTAGAAACAACTTAATATTAACGAACGAAGACAATTGAAATTATATAGTAGTTCAGTACCGTTCTTGTGAATATCATATTTGCTGTCCCTTATAGGCGATAGTCCTTCGGTGTAGACGATAGTTATCAGGTCATGACCAAGTCTTGGTATGGGTGGAGCCTAGAAAACAGAATGAGGGACATGTCAGCTGGGTCTCCAGCATATTACATTACATTGCCTATGAATCAATTGATCGTTCTTTGGAGCCCTTTAGTAGTAGGAATATTCACGTATTTCTAAACTCGAAGAGGTCGTACTGATTCACTAACAATCTCTGAGGGTTCCAAAAGTATATTTCTCCAAAATATATTGGCCTCAGTCCGCGGTTGAGGATGACAGATGACCTGTATCAAACGTTATTGGATCTTAAAAAATTACTAATCTTACAAAAAAAAATTCAAATTTTATTTATAGAGAAACCTACATTATAAACAATTTCCGAATAATCTAAAGATTTTATGATAATATGTAATTGTAAAAAAAAAGGTTTTTTTTTCTATCAATAATTTTTTTTGTTGATATTATAAAACGTAGATAGCCTTTTTTATATTCCCATCTTAGGAATGTGTTGATATGTAAAATTCGCCTCTGCCTTAATGCCCTTGGTCAGGAATTGATGGTCCCTTCCTTGCTTGCTTCTGGAGAGTAAATTAGTTTATTGTCCTCCATGTGGTCATACGATGTTAGTAATTGCTTTTTTTAAAATATAGATTCTTCATTATAATAAAATGAATGCCTTTTTCGTATAGCATGCAACGAGAGTTATTCATCTGAAAGTCTGCCATTCCTCCCGGCGCAATCTGTGCGAAGTGTGTAGGGGGTCGTCGCGGGCCGTTGTGTGGTTCGTGCGTGGGCGCCGCCTTGGCAAGGCCGTCCCGTCCGTCTCTCTTTGCGGTCGCCTTCTCTCGCCCACGTGCGTTCCCGCTGTTCTCCGCCGACGGATCGTTCCTCAGCCGCGCGGTGCCCGCTGCGACCGGCATGGGAGTTCGCCTCCGCCCCCCGCATGCGAACAGGGTGTGTCTCCGAAATATCACTCAAGACGAACAGCGCTCGTTCAAATACAGAAACAGTATTGTAGTCCCAAATCCAATCGTAGAGGTTATATTTACATCCTCTGTATTGAATTTTGTCAATAATTATTTAACACTTCCGCGGTGGTCAGGCAGAAGAGCAGACCTTGGTTTATTTTACGAAGATGTATTTATACATCATCATTATATTTATAATTATAATATTATACAGAGTGGTTAGAAAGTGATCGACTACAAGAGACAGGAAAACATTCGATGCGAACATTGTATTCTTTCGGTAACACAAATGGATAGTGTAGCAAGAAATTTCATAGAAGTACACCGAGAATACCTTTTATGTGAATACTCCAAACCAAAACCAAATTATTATTTTGAATTTCTTTCATAAATTACATTTTTAATATCTTGCTGGACGACTACACATTAGTGTGTAGTCGCATTTGTTAACATTATAATGCAAAAAAAAAAGTATTCAAGTTCAATAACATTCTTGGAAAACAATAGAGCCCAATAGCACTTCACATCAATTTGATGTGTCGTAAAATTTTCCATTCTTAATGACACAGAAACAGATATCGGGGACATGCTACTTTGCAGCGAAGTCAATTTTCCAGTATAAGTTTAAGTATCTGCTCAAGGGAAATGCGTGTAATGATCTATTCTTTACGCACGAAGTCTCCGTTGACAACACTCAAATCAATAGTCTTGTTACTAGTTACTATCGAAGTAACGAGCGCGTATTCGCACGAAACTCTATTAAAGCAGTTCACGTGACCTGTGCTACTGGAACGTACATAATTAGCGCGACCTTTAAATCGTCACATTCTATTGCCCTACTTACACAATAAGAGTGAAGTTTGAACTTTGATTCGTAGAGTAAATTAGATCATTAATTTATGATTTTGATGTTAATTACGGTTATAAAATAATATAAATGGGGCTCATTGTCTGCAGTGGCGGATCTTGATCGTAACAGTAAGGGGGAACGGGGAGGGATCTACAGTCCTTTCTGTTTGAAAATTATAGTTTTACAACACAAAATTATTAATTGTTTAAAATGGCAAATACATGTTAAAGAATAAGGATTGCACGACCAAATTAGAATTTTATAAAGAAGGCAATTAAATATGGAGACATAATGAACTAACAACAAAAATATATGAAAGTTATAACATAAAATCCCCATCAAGAGATTTTTTAAGGATATATTATTTAAAACAACTGCCCTGAAGAGGTCGTTTTCTTAACCCGAGAACCAATAAATTAAGGCTGACAGCGTTCATTGAGGCGATACGTGGTAGGGAAAACGGCATCCCTTAAATAAATAGATATCCACAAATTTCGAAATTCTCAAGACCGTCCCATCTTCTGTGAAGCAGGTAAATGTCCCATAAAGAAAGACGTCAGCTACAGCCTCCTTGAAGCGTTAATAACGCTGGAAGCCAGCCGGCAGCCACTGATTGTCTGTAACCCTATTTCCATGGCTGGATGTTACAAATTCTACTCACAAAAAATACAGTAACATTTCAAAATAGTACATAGATTTTTTGTCGAAATAACACGCACTGCTTAAAATAAAAAGTAAAGCGTTGCGGAGGGATTTTTCACAAACTACGAAAGTGTTGTCAATAAAATGAATCTAAATTTTTTAAATATTTTTAAGGTTAGATTAGAAACTATGGTTCTGGTAAGAAAATTTAATGAAAAACCAAATAACTTGAACCAATAATTACTTCAGAAGACTATTACTTTATTTTATTTTTAACTTAACTTTCTTACACTTTCATTTTTCGTGAAACATTTTTGAAGCTGAATAAAACCATTTTACGAATATAAAAAAAATATTTCTAAAATAAAGACAACAGACCATACGAGAATACAAAAAGCTCGTTCATAGATAGAAAGAACCCAAGAAAGTCCATTTCCTAAACGAAAGCTGACGCTCACGAAATGTACCTCTGTATCTTCGTTTTCTCTCGATTTCCAACACAACACTTCTCTAGTTGGAATGCCTATCTGGGAGGAAAGCACGGTCGGAGTCCTTTAGCGAGACAGCATTAGTCTGGATTCCGTTACTTCGCAACTCAACAGATGTAACGCGTTCTACAGAGGTGGAGAGAAGCGCTCCACTTTTCACATTTTCGCTTCTACGCGCTCACCATGCGAAAAGACATCTTTCGGACAATCCCAATAGTCTAACCAACCTCCAATTAATATTCCCAACCGCAGCGTTTTGTTACGGAAAATATTAGGGAAGTCGGGACAAAGGGTCGAAACATTTAAATAAAATATTATTTGATACTACCCTGATTGGACAAGTGATTAGATAACAAATTTAGCCTCGTCGCTATCCTCTGTATTCGTCCAAAGCTGCTTCGATAACGATCCACAAGTTCAGTGGAGGCACTTAGACTGATTTTAAATCATCTCGTGTGGATGAACAGCGGATTAAAAACAAAATTAATTCTCCTCGATCCATCTCATTCTCTTCGTAGAACCACGTTACGGAAACTAATTCTTTTCGTCTTCGCGAAATTTCTCGACCACACACTTCGATCACATCAATATGACATCGCAGAAGCTACATCGTATCGCAGGACTTTCTGCTCATGTACTTCGCCATCTCACGCACGCGCACACACACGCACGGGTGCGACGAGAGCGCGTGATAATGCGTGTTCTCTGCTCGGCTGGCTGCCACCACAGGAGTCCTGCTTTGGCACAATTCCTTCCTGGCTCCCTGAGGTTCCCGTACGTGGGTGGACTACGACGGACGGAGTAATGACAGCTTTCTACGGTGAGAGTCAGACTGCTCGTCGAAACATATAAGCACAAACCGATGAAGAATATATTATTCGGATTTATTCCAATGGACAAGACAGTACTTCATTCCCAAAACGACGCAAAAGAACGTACTGGCTGCGCTCAATATGACTTCATACGCTGCAGAGATGTTCGAAAAAAGTATATTATACAACAGGAATTAAATATATCAACAACCGTCAAATAAAAAGCACATATTAGAATGAAGGATCGGACTGAATTAGGAATTTACCTAACTGCAAGTGCACATCAGGTGTTTTGAGCTTCGTTTTCACAAGAGTTAATTCTGATGAAATTCGTTTTTAAAACAAATTTTAAAAAAATATGCTTTTTCACTTTCATACATGACATATTTTTAGAAATTATGGCTGATTATATAAAACAATTTCATTTCCAGACTTTTTTGTTTAACACAGTTTTATACAAAAATAGTCTGAAAATTATGAAAAATGTAGTCTGAAAATGTTGAAATTGTTTTATTGAATAATTAATCAGACGAACTATTTTCTACAATTATGACTGATTTGTTAGGTAATAGAACGAAATATTTATCATTTTCTTTGAAATGCCAACTTAACTGTGAACGTGGTTTCTTTTGGTTTTATTTCGTCGCCTCATAGCGCCTATGCCGATGCTATTGTCTCTATTCAAATGCATCAGCTTCACAAAAATGATTTCGTTTGTTAGGGTCCGAGTGTGCTTAAGGGATACAATAAGAGCGTGAGCAACGCCCCTAGAGGCGACATCTACAACCTACCTACTGCTGGCAGAATAGAGAGAGAGAGAGAAAGGGAGGCGCGATTTCTAAAATGCAAATTGGATGCGAAGGTGACAATGGAGGTGGCGACACACAGTAGTTCGATACAATCTTGTCGTCGAAAATTAATATAGAATAATTCTCAACCATGATGTAACTCCGAGAATGGGTCGGCAGATTACAGAAAAAAATAGAGATAAAATTCTCACCTGAACTAGGTTAATAGCCATCGCCTGGATAAACCAGAACCGGTGGGCATAAACCAAAATGGAGGAATCAGTTCATGGATATAGTCTGTCCAACAATGCAATCGACCATGATGTTGGTGGATCCAAACAATGTGAATGTGATCCGTGATCAATTCCTTTGCCGGCCACTGGGATGGCCTGAGAAGTGAGGTGATAGAGAAATGGCGATTGCTAGGCACGTGTGTCCCGCTTGCTGCCTATGGAGTTCACGATTTCTCGTCGCAAGTTTATTGAATTGACTTTTTATTACATTTGCGATTTATCATTTTATCTCCATAAGTCTATATTAAAGTATCCCTACGTTTTCGTGTGAAGTATTGGGAGATTTATGCAAATTTATTTTCCATTGAAGAATTCTACATAAAAAATAATTAATTTAATAATATTTGGCGAGCTCTGAAGCACCAATTTAAAAAATCTAGTTTACAAACCAAGAACACGATACAATTTGCACGACCATTTCTAAGGGAAACTTATTCTATCATGAAAATATTAAAGGGGTATTCGAGCCTTTAAACGCATGTAATGATGTTAATCTCGCACATTTTCTAGAAAGTATCCAAGTGTTTAAAAGATTCATCTTCGTTTCAGTATAAAGCAAAAGCACTTTAATCTTCATCTCGATCACTTAAGAGCAATTACCAAGATGAACTTTCTAAAAGCTTCGTTTTTAAGATTACCGAAGCGCCGGCTACTCTTTATGAAGTTCGGGTCCTATTTAATATGCCAGAAGCAGCAGCATTGACGTCAGCTGAAGCGTCGACCGATGCTGGCGTCACCTCATTACCACCTTAACGGACCAATTCCCAAGCAGACGACTGGAAAATTTAGTTCAGGGAGGCCCGCTGAAAGGACTTCAAATCTACTCAATGAAGAAGACCTGATTCTCCATCAAATACCCCGCGTTCATAGCTTAAGATAGATTCCCCCACGAAGTATTCCAATTAAAATTTCCAATATTTTAAATTTTAAAACAATTGATCCATTATTTTCACCATTTCAATCTCATTCAACCATATCTATAAAATGAAATTGAGAGCATTATACGTCATAAGCCTTAGTTTCGAAATCTTTCCTGAAGTATAATTTTGAAATACGAAACTTTTTCAAATTATGCATGACAAGTACACACAGATAAACTAAAATTTGTCGATGACGATTTTAAATCGCATCAAAATACAAAGTATTCAGATGACCGAAGATTGCAAAATGAAAGACCACATACGCATTAATTACTTTAATGTAATGTCCATGAGTGCACAACATTGAAGGAACATGTGCGCATATCATTGAAAATAATGGGTGTGAGTCTTCTTATACAGGTTATAAAAGATATTTCGTCAATTTTCGTCAAAGACATGTGGTCAAGGATATTTCGTCAATTTTCGAAAATTTATGGCGTCAACAGTTTCTGAAATCATACAATAATATAATCAAATATGAAAAAGTACGTAAGTACATCTCCTCGTCAATCATAATACATTGCGATACGTAATGGAAATCTACATGCTTGTTTCGCGTGGAAATCCACACCCAATTTGCTCGGAAGCCTTGTTGATGCGTCGGGCTACAACGCCGTCGGCAGGCCAGTCACGCGCTTGGCAGGAAGCATAGCCACAAGGAGCAGCTTGTTCTGAGCTACGTTTGCCACATGACGCGTAAATTGCGCTGGTCAGTCCACGAAGAGGTTGTTTGAATCTGTATATAACAGGATACCACAATTGAAATGAACCATGGCACCAAATGGCCGAGACGTTTTCCTGGAATTTTCAAGACCTTAAAGGATTTACTGTAAATTTGAAAATTCCTTCGTCACTAAACTAATTTGCGTCGGAACTAAAGTATGGTGGCTGGACTGAGCTAAAATTTATTACTAAATTTAACTTTAATTGTTTGTTGTTTAATGGATATTAGATTGGATAGAAACATTAAAATTCAAAACCTCTTTCGTGGAATTTTAAATCTTATATAGCTAATTAAATCCATTTCCTCAGGCACATCTTCGATATTCTTTTCTCTATTAAAATTGACATAAAAATGGATTGCAATCTGAAAAGTTTCAGGTTTTAGTTTTGTTCCCGAAACGGAAGAAAGGAAATTTCAATTCAGAGTTGAATCACACACTAAAGATCATTTACATTTCTTATGATATTTAATTATAAACCGAATATAAACTACTTTTGTAGGAAAACTGGAAACGACTTAATGATTATCAGAGAATTTATAAATTTAAGATTAATTTCTTTTTGCAAACAGAGACTTCATTCAAATTCGCAAACAGAGGAAGAAAAGTATTAATATCACGCAAGTGCATTTAACTAACAAAGAAATAACATAAATATCATCACTGTACAGATATTACACCAGAGATCTCAACCGTGAAACCAACAGCGGATCAACAACTAACAAACCACACAGCAGTGCTTACATACATGATAAACAAGACAACTCGCACTGCGTCGTAAAAACGACTAATGAGCCAAATCCTGTTCTCTTCATGACCTCGCTCATCCTTACATGTCTCGCACCAGTGCATGTGCATCACTTACCTTCGTGAACTCTTCGTATCTCTTGTACAACACCGGAGCGCCCCCGCCTGGTCGCCTCGCCAGCGCATCCTCCCACACTTCCGCCCAGGGTGGGCCGGGCGTCACGCCCGCAGACCGTCGCGCGCTCAGCGCGGCCGATCGCCTCGTCAACGAGGGTTTCGGAGGGGGCACCGGAGGTCCGTGAGGGTGATGGCCCGAAGGACTCATCATCACCCCAGTACCAGGTCCTGCACGCGCGCCGGGGGTCCTCGGGGTTCGATGTGCTTCTTCAGAGCCTTTGCGTTGCAGCGGTGGTCTGGCTTTGACGACGCGATTACCGTCTTGAGATCGGATCGACGGAGTTCGCGTGAGCAGAGACTTCTTTTCTTCACCGGACGGAAGTTCCCCGGGTTTGGGAGGGACGTTTCGACTTCCGTCTTGCGAGCGAATAGACGGAGAACGAGTCAACTGAGATTTTTTCTCTTCCAAAGAATGCTTCCTTCCCACATCTTCACGATCTTTTGCACATTTGAATGATCGACGGATCGGAGTCGATCTAGGAAACGCATTACCACCGTTTTCCACTGCGGCGTCCGTATCTTTGGAAGGAGGCGCAGCTCGGGCTGACCCTCTGAGATGAGCGTTCCTTTGGAAAGTGGGAGCAACGGAATCCCCGTTGGTGTTCCCGGCTCCGATGCCCCGTGTCAAATTATCTACATGTTCCACTATCCTCTGGTTTCGCTTCTTCCTTCGCAGACTCATCCTCGCGACCGCATCTTCAGCCGGGATCCTGTTGAGGGTTGAAGGAGTATCGTCGCGGACATCCTCCGCACTCGACGAAGCCACAGTCCCGTCTTCAGAGGCATCCTCCGTAAAGGCCGTCTTGGCTGCGGAGGCCAGGGTCTGCGCCGAATACAAGCGCTCGGCAACTGTTCTCTGAAAGGTATCAGCTGCGCATGCGCATGTACACGTGCACTCGTGTGTGCCATTGCCCGTGTTTGGGATGGCTTGATCCTCAGCGGACGGCGGGCGAACGGAATGCAAAGGAGAGCTCATGGATTCGTGTCCGCTATCGGTGGCGTCGCTCAGATGACAATCACCCGTGTCACCATTGTTACGTGACGTCACCGACACTGGTGCAGGATGGTGCTGGCGACAGCAACAGCCGTTGGCACGGGCACGACGCGCTTCTTGGGCTTGCTGAATTTGTTGCTGCTTTTCGATTCCGCATCCGTGAGCATCACCCGAGCAGCTGCGATGATGCAGTTGGAGCATTTGTTTCTTGGTGCGAGGTACCGACGATGGGTCCGTTCCGCCACGGAGTGAGTTCTCGAACGCTCCCAGTTTCAACATGGTGACTGTTAATTCGGGTTCGAATCAAATCAGCTGCTCACTAACCACGCACACAGTTTTCGGAACAAAAAACCGTGATAGATTTGATGGAGAGTCAATCCGGCATTAATACTACTTCGTTGACTGGAGTAATTAAAACTCTATCTCTTACTTGCACATCACATCATTTCGTAATACAGCGTTAAACCCTCGTTGAAGAACAAAATCTCACTGCACCACAAAACTCATCGGAAAGAGTCAACTTTCCACTTTCATATCGTAACATTCAAATCTCGATCGTCGGATTGAAGTCACAAATCCACACACACTCGTAGGCGCACACAGCTGGAGCAATACTATGTCGCAGTTGTCACCAAAGAGCGACGACGGTGGGTGTCTGCGATGACGTCGTCGAGACCTTGGAGACTTGTCTCTCTGTGGACAGATAGCAGCGACTCTTATCACATGCGTTCCTCTGCTGCGTCTCCTCTTGCGATGTCGGTGCGAAAACACCCTCGTGCTCCGGTCCGCACGGATACACACGCGCGCGCGAGTGGCGACGGTGGGTTGAGGAGAGCAGTCACAACACAGAAAGATAACTATTAACTTCCGAGTACCTACTGAGGGAGGAAAGGTTGCGTTATCTGCGGTCAGGTGAATATGACAACGAACCGGGACTCGAACACGCGACCATAGTAGGTTCCGGGTTCTAGTCCCGGTCCGTCCCATTTTCACCTGACCGCAATAGATAATGCAACACAGTAGAATGTTCAACATGAAACACCGCAGCATTCAAAACCAGAGAATACTTCCCATGGTATTGCGACACACATAAAGTAAAGTTCTTATATTATTTGCAGTAATCATAAGAAATTTTGGATTAAGTCAGCATCGTTCATTATTTTGTTCATTAATGAAGAAGACGATATCATAGACAAAGCATCATTACATCAAGTTGACTGATTTAAACCACCAGATATATAACCGGCGACTTCAGTCCTTCAACTCCGCAACGAAGCATCAAAAGAAGGGTCACTATATTATTACTTCTAAATAATATTTTAGCTGGAGATTCACTTCAATTTAAGTGATTCAATGTACTTTTGATAAAGTATTGAGAAACATGCCCCCATTTGAATCTAATATTAATTTGTTTTTATTTTTATACACCTGGAGGCTATTTTACGTATACACAAAGCGTTTCCAAAGCAAATTGTCACAGACCTCCCTAAAATGATCGCAGATCATTAGTCAACCAGTTAGTTTCAATAGGACTGGAAACAGTGATTAGTAGTGTTTCTCCTTGTTCTAATGTAAGTTTTAAAATTTTGAAGTATATTTTATTTTGTTTTTAACGTTGATTTATTATTGTGACAAATTGTTTGTGCAACAATTGTATTTGTCCAGAGAAATAACACTAACAATGTAATTTAACACATTTTTCCACATCGAAATACCAAGTCTTGAAAGAGTGACAACTGCATGCACTATATCAATGTTCTTGATATTCAAGCAAGGACTGGGTGAAATGACTAAAGGTTAATAGGGTTCCTATTGTCGCAGATGGCCAGGTAAAGGGGTTTCTCATATCGTGGCAGGTCAACTCACGATGTTCACAATAGAATAAAAATGAGGAAGACAGACGAATGAAAAACATCTGTCAAAAAAAAAAAAAAAATCAAGTATCTCCAAGGAGAGCATTCCACACACACGTGGGTGGTGATGGCGTGAGTGATTTTCTATGTAAAGTAGTCGGACAAGCGGACTGAACAACCGCGCTCCGTGTTTGCAGATTATCTCCACGAGTTAGCGCCATGTCAACGTTGTGGAAGATTTTCACTGTTAACATAGCACACTGGGCAAAGACGAATTTCGTTTCCGTTCCTCTTATTCTCTAATCTGAAATTTTAATTGTGTACTTAATACAAACATGATGGAACATGATTTTTCAGTAATAATCATTATTTCGATTTAATTTCACATACACTTTCTCATGGCATACCCAACAAAACGGCGGGAATACTGTAGCACTTTCATAATCTATAATTGCTCGCAACATTTTACCCGCGTACGCTTCAAAGAATTAACTTTCCTTTCTCAATTACTCATGTTCATTAAATCTGTTCTAGCACTCATTTTTAATTCACTTTATTTAACAGAACGTAGGAAAATTCATCATAAACTCTCCACCTCTTCTTTTCAAACGAGATGAATGGAAAAAATATTTTTAACAGCAAATAGTCGTAAATCCATATTAGTTTCTCAAGGAGTCTATACGGCGTTTTTTTAAAATGAGACTTTCATGATGTTTTGTCTGTTTTGCTACATCGAATCACAGAGTTTATCTCTGCGAGCAGAAATGTATTTGGAAAAAAAAGAGACAGAGAGTCACAGGGATTCAATTTCTTCTCAAAATTAAATAGACGTGCATAAACCATTTAAAATATTTTTTCAAAATTTTGGACCATCTCAGAAACTCTACTCAAAAAGGAGCGAAGATATTCCTCCCTTTCAACTCTAAACCAACACCAGGCACAATGTCCTTGAGAAGTGAGGTCGCTTTTCAGAAGGGCAATAAAGCGATAAGCTGGATCATCAAGGGATGGTGCAGGACTGCATTCTGAGACCTTCCTTTCTGTATCCTTCTCCATGTATAATCTCTGCACTTAAAAAATTGGACTGGAGTAGAAAAGACAGCGCCTAGACATCAGACCATTCAGTGATAAGATTAGAAAATAAAGTTCTTAAATGTACGAAAAATGTGATTTGTTCCGTTAGAAAAAGAAAAGGTCAAAAGTTCATCCTTTTCTCTTCAGACTGTTCACTTACAATTAACTAAAAACGTATAATAAAATAATACGTAACAATATAATTTAAGAAGGAACTGTAAAAAACAAGGTCTCTCGAATTTTCTTCTTCTTAACAAAAAGTCGAAGAGAACATCATTTGCTGAGAAAATTCAAAGCTAGTGTCAACGAACGGAAAAAAAACTTTAAAAAAATTAGAAATGATTGCTATGTACTTTTTTATTAACGAAATTTTATTAAAGGTTTAATATTTGTGGAATAAACATATCAAAGTAGAACCACTGTTCTTTCTCATATTTTATGGTACTGAATTAAAAACGAGTCCCATAAACATACTTTCATATTATGAATCAAAATTACTGAATGAGAAATCCAGAAGAAAAAAACAACTAAAAGTTATCAAAAGATCAATGGAAGTGCCGACACAAATCTTGTAATTGTGACGTTAAGTAACAAACAGGATTTCTCTCTGAATTACACTGATCTAGAATACAATGAAATTATAGACATCCAGATTAAAACTTGAAGATAATCCGAATGGGGTAACCCAACGCGACTTAGGAATGTACAATATCCGCAAACTGTAAAACCACCTTCGTTTGTCACCAGAGGTCACTTCTCCATTCAATCCATGTCATTCACCATTGTACATGACACGAGCTTTCGTCCTCACGGATAACTGAGTCAGGGACCTCTCAGAACAAAGACTAATCTGATATATTTGGGACCCTTTACTGAATGGGATTGTAGAAAGCTCGGAGACATAATACGCGATGGGAAAGATATTTCTGAAGCACCGCATTCCAGCATCCTTTCGCTGAACGCTTTATGCTTGGGTTCATCGCAATGAACTGGAATGCTGATGGTGAGAGCAGAGGAAAGAAGAAAATACGACGCATATTCCCTGTATTCAGATGAACAAATAATAAAACATTAGTATGGGATATGCAACGATGCAGCTCAATAAAAAGGTTTTGGTTCGGCAGAAAAAAAACGTTCTAAAATAAAAGAAACCAGCTAAACCCGTGCGATTAAATCTGAGTGAACTAACTTTTTGTACGATTATATGGACGATTATTTTTGTTTAGCAGGACTATTTTATTTATCTGGGTAATATGGCAGATACTATTTTTTCCCCCATCCGCCAGTTGTAGAAAAGTTTTACGCGATTTTATATTTAGCATTAACAATGTAAACAGGGCATCAAATCAGTAATGAATAGTATATGATAATTCAAAATGGGCCATCACGTAACTCACATACGATTATCTACGAATATTAATATACCAGCATGGCCAAACACGCCAGAACTGCCAATTGTTACGACTCAAGTAAACAAGTAACACCCTGTTCAAATAAAGGAGTCAAGTAGCCTCTTTCCTTGAAGTATTTTTTTAATGGAGTTATTTCGGAAAGGAAAACGACGAAAGATGAAATAATAGGAAATAATCAACACATTTTTAAATGCTCTTAACATGAAAATTCATTTGTGTAATCCGTCCGATTACGCAGAAAAAGAAACTATAAATTTCGGGGATAATTGCGGATTAATTCATAGGATACGCGACTAAAATATATGTAAAAACAATTATGAGTCTAGTAAAAACGTGAAACAATACTTATGCAATCATCAGTACATGAACCAAAATTCAGCATTCCATTCTCATCCAATTTTAATCCCTTACCTAAATGTACTATTGTACCTTGAATGTACTGAATGTACATTTTTTTATCTTTTACCTATAACAGAGTCTGAACACAAAGAGAGCGATAAACCACTCGCATCGTCTATCTCGTTGGTATCGATACGAATCGATTGAAAACACTACCTGTGGTCTTTCAACGGATCTTGAACCGATTCCGGGACAGAGTGCTAACCTAATGCGGAGGACATTGAGGGACGTAGGGAGTGATGCATGAACGAGGACGAGGGGAATTGCTCCACGGCGTTTGCAGAGAAAAAGGAATCACTCGCAAAATGCATTCAGCTTGGCGAGAGGTCTCCAGTCATTTAAGAAACATGCTAAACCAATGAGGAAAATGATGAAATGTCGTTAAGTACAGATATTGCCAATAATATAAGTGAACTCATTTGAGAAAATGTTATACTACCTTACTGATAAAGCATATAACAATTACAGAGGAAGTTAAGAATAAATAAGAACGGTAGACCACCGGGGTTGATAATAGGGGAAATTTTTTCTGCTGCAGGTCGCAGCACAAATTAAAACAATAAACAAACTTCAGAGAGAAGTGGCATAAAAAACGAAAGGGAGGTGAAGGTCAAAGTATTTCTTGCACGCGTGTATGATCTCGCTCTCCTGTAATCATTCGTGATTATCCAGTCAGCATCGCATCGTAATTATGCGAGTTATTAGACCACCTGCAAGCACAGAACTCGCGCTCACGCCACTACGCGGCTGCACTGTCGTCTTGGTAATCGAAGATGAGAAGTTGATGCTAAACGACAATACTTCAAGTCATTTTAAAACGTACATACAAAATTTTCAAAACAGACAAAATTTTATAATTAAGGGCTTAGTAAAAGTTCATCCTTCAATTTTTTTGACGATATTCCGAAATAATATAGAAAGTCTTTCAATAAAAGTTCTGAAATACATTTCATTGCCTTCGTACTTTTTTTTACCAATGTCTTATCCCGGCAGAAATAAAAATAATCAAGTTATTTCATATAAAAGTTATTTTTATTAAATTGCAAGAAATGTTATTAAAATATTAAGCTAGAATTAATAAATTTTCCTAGTCTGACTTTTTATATCCAAATTAATATCATTTAACTCCATACACACAAGAATTTATCTACTCTTTCGTTGTACACATTTTGAACGTCTTCGCAGCATAAAAATATTTTAGCTCATTTTTTTTACAGTCCGTTTCCGCTCTACAATCACATACTTAAAAAAAGAGTGCGTATCAAATTTAAGTTATATTAGTTAAATTATCAATACGTAAATGCAAATTATAATTAATAATCAAGGGTTCAAATGACCTTGACGTTGACGAGTCCTAAAGCTCCAAGAAAAAAAATTAATGATATACGAAAATAATGATATCCAATGCGTAACAATGATGAAAAATTATCTCTCATTACATGAGGGACAATCCATTAGTTCTATCATGATATAAACATTAAATTTGACAATAAATATGACTTTTATTTTGTCCTCAAATGATTGTATTATTGACAATGAAACAGAATTTTAGAACTACGATTCTATTTTCTAGTGAAATATGTAAATTGCTATAGAACACGCAAGTTCACAAAGCACGTCTTACTACAGGAGCACATAGAACCGCGGCGATCCCAATTTTTCTCCATTAAAGTAATCATTTTTCTCCAATTACTTTCAAGACAAAACGAAAAGCAACTTTCGTGGGAGATTGGAAATGTCAGTCGCAATCATCTGACAACAGCAATGAAGTGACGTGAATAAGCTAAGAGATCTTCGCGTCGGAGGCAAGCACCAACAGGCAACAGAACGAGAGACGTGCGGAGCATGTCGGAAGCAAGAAGCTCCGCGGAACAGAGACGGAGGCGGAATAAGAGATAGCAAAGCGGTAAAATGGCGATGGCCAAGAACAAACGTTCCCACTAGGTAGACATAGAAGAGAGACAAAGACACAATACAAGCCAATTCCGTTCAAAGTCAGAGTCAGTGTCACCAAACTCTTAGGTCACTCGCAGAAAAGTCGATCAACAAGCTCGCAAATTTATAATTGAAGATCATTAATTGGTTTCTGTCATTCATTTTTCATATGTAGGTTTAAAATATTTTATGGAATGTAGTTTTATGAGTTTCTAATGCAGAGTCAATATCGGCATAAATGCAACAGTATAATTATACGAGAAAAAAATTAATAAACGGAAATGACAATGCTCCTCATAAAAGTATGAATGTACTACTGGCTAGCGAGAATATACAAAATTAACATAAAATTCCGATCCTGAATCCTAATGTACTGGACTCGAATAGGCGACACATTTCATATTATTAAAGTATTTAGAGGTAAGTTAAGAATAATGAAGGGCGTAAAAAGTGACGTGACGTCTTCAGCGCTGCGTTGAACAGTGTGGAGAAAGAAGGAAAGTGAAATGAGGCGAATAGATTTGAGAGCGGGTTTATTAACGAAATTATTTTAAAAAAGGAACNTGAACAGTGTGGAGAAAGAAGGAAAGTGAAATGAGGCGAATAGATTTGAGAGCGGGTTTATTAACGAAATTATTTTAAAAAGGAACTCTTTTTTTCTTTCGCTTGATCGACATATGATCTATTTCAATTTCACACACTAAAAATAATGCACTCTATCATAATTCTCCCGACGTATGATACAATAATGACATTTTAACCGACGAAACACATTATATTTTATTTGTTTTAAATTTGCAATCAGGTTGAAACATGTGATAAAATTTGGAAGGTTATATTCACACTGAAAAAAGTTGAATTTCAAAGCTCACGAGTCACTTTGAACTACAACATACTACATCCTTCAACCGTTTCTCCCTTTTCCTTTCGTAACATTCCTTTCTTTTTCATTCATCCTCGTTAACTGTAGAACTACAAAAGCAATTTAAATGGGATTCCTAATAAATTGCGTCGCGGTCTTCGAAAATTTCCATTCAACTCCTAACTTCATAAAGTACATCTAAATGAAACTGAAAACCCTAGTAGTAAATGAAAACACAATAGACAAAGTACAACCGCCACGAGGCTTTGGCAAGCAGTGAATAGGAATGTGGCCATGTGCGAAGAGAAGGAAGATCCCCGAGTGCGATTGCGGTGTCCCCCGGAGGCAACGACGCGCGTCCGTCTCCAGTCGGCGCGGGAGACGCCCTGCCGGCCAAAGCACTCGATGCCCAAAGCACGTTCACGCCTTCCTGTCCCCGTCACCACCGCCATCGCCACCATCACGGCCTCGCGACGCGCTCCATACAGGAAAGAGGGAAATGCACCAATGAGCTGTGATTGGCGAATCGACGGAGGTACAACGGTCTGATTCAACATATTCGCGGCTAAGAATCAAAGAAAACGAAAAGTTTCAGTATGCAATGCAAATACAAAATCGAATGCAAAATAATGAATAGACCAAGGGTACCCAACTGGCAACCCGCGAAGCAAATTTTTGCGAGCGGTTTAAGTTTTTAGGAACACAAAGAAATATTTTTAATGTTATGTAACAAATATGTAATAACTCGTTCAAAATACTGTTTATTTCCACGATGCAAAAATAATTAAGCTTTTCTTTTAATTTAAACTATGCATATTATTTCATACTTGTTCCTCTCTTCTACCAGAAGAATTTTATAAAAATTAGCCTATTATAGTGCGGCCCGCAACCGTATCGAAAGTTAGCGATTTTGCCCTCAAGCAAGTTGGAAACCCCAGACATAGACGCAAGAAATGGTGATATGATGTGTACACAAGAACTAAAAAGTATCGAACGTGCAATTCAATTTTCGACGTCCTTTTCTCCAACGTATCCACTACAAGTATTTAAAATGAAATCGTGAGGTTGAAAAGCTATCTGACACAAATAGATTGACACGAAACAAAGAACAGTAGAATGTTCATTACTATGCTTTCGTCTCAATTTTACATGCGAAATAAAGACAAGCGTATTTGTAGTAAACAAAGAATAGTTAACGGACACGGGAGGTTTGACGGTGTTACTAATTTTCTATTCTCGCTAAAAAACACAACTAATTACTACAGAAACACGTTATTACGGAAGAGAGAAAAAACACGACACTCCCATCATTACATCAGTTTCTGAGGGTACCGCAAGCAAATACGAACGCATAAGCTAGTCGCCAAAATCGCTTCTGTCGCTCGTCGGAACAACACCTGCACCGGAACTTGTATTCACGGATGGACGTAGGGCAGACGCAGAAGACAATGGCGGCAACAGAGTCAGTCGCATGTCACGTGAGAGGCCATTAGAGGCTTTGAGAAATGCGCATCGCCAAGGGAAATCAATTTGCAAACATGTGATCGACATGAGTAATTCTCATTGACATAGTCTATCCGCGAAGCTCAGTTGGCTGAAGTAGCATTTTTAATATAATTGGTGTGTTCTGTTTTAACTTAAACTTCCTGTATCTGGATTGCAGGCCACTGATGACAGCATAAGCTATCGAAATCTGCTTTGGCAAAATAAATAAATATTTTCCCGTTGACTGTAACTTTCTTTCTAATTGAAGTAGTTCACCATAATATGAAATTAGCGGGATGCAGGATCCAGGATTTGAGATTGGGAGGACCCATAAAGGAAAATACCAGTGTGCGGGTCTGTTCACCAGAAATTTTTAAAATACATTTCCTGAGACTGCAATTTAAAACAATCCTACAAATAAATAACGCATGCAATTTAAAACAATCCTACAAATAAATAATGCATTAACTTAAATTGTAGTTTTCATAAACAACCCTTAAAAATTACGTGAAGGGTCGAAGTGTCGTAATCACATTTTTTTTCTTATCATTCGTGAATCGTACAATGTTATAATTACACATTTTATAAGAACACGAAAAAAGCATTTCCATCATTAATTTATTGAACTAATAACAAATTATTTAATTTTTATTTTTATGATTAACACTTTATCGACTATCTTTCTATTGTAAATTTTATCCAGGTAATTTTCTATTAGGTAAGTGACTCGGAATCTCGCTGATGTGAGAGTATGATAGACACAGTGAAATATTGCAACTTTATGCTCTTGTTCCCGCGTAGGAATGGAAATCTATAAAAGCAAAGTAAGATATGTTTGTCTTATAAAACATATTACTTCGTCTTGTTGCTTTCAATGGTCATACTNCGTAGGAATGGAAATCTATAAAAGCAAAGTAAGATATGTTTGTCTTATAAAACATATTACTTCGTCTTGTTGCTTTCAATGGCCATACTGATTTTTGTTCGCATTAAAAAAAACAATTTCCTTTTATTATTACTATTTTTATGATTTACCGCTTGGTTCTGCCACTGGCGGGATGCAATTAGATTTCATGTCGAGGTAAGGAAAAGAAATATCTATAAAAGTCGTAAAAATATAGATACATGAAATTAATTCACAGTCGTCGTACGCCATTTTTTGCAGAAACCTCAGGATGAGGTGCTCTGAAACACTCGGTGGAATCGACATTTTTTCTACTATCGATGAGGCCGTCGATAGTTAACCACGTCAGTAGCTCGAGTCCTTCGATTACTCTCCTTCACAAAAATGTTACCCAGATTGCCACGAGTTGTAGAGAGCCCACACTATTTCACTACAAATGTCACGATAAGAAATTCTCTTGCGCTATCATAATTGTAAGTTTAACTATATGTCTAGTAAGTATGATTATCCACAGAGGTCTTTGTCCGAACCATACTTCAAGAAAATGTATTTTCTTGAAAATACTGTCTGAATTCTGGAACTATCTCGGTCATGAATTTATTGAATGTGACTCAGTTATTACTCATGAAACATAATAAGACACAAATATTCTGTACATATTGTGAGAGAACAGTCTGTGAAACGTGCTAAAGTTAATGCGTCTTATCAAAATTATTCATAAACGAAGAAGTTTCGAAAAAATTGCTATACACGCCTTTCCTTCGTGTATTTCATAAAACCGAATCCGAGTCAATGTTTTGCAACAAAATAGTTACCAACACTGAATTAATAATACGTTGATGGTGGGGTATAAAAATTATTTTTAAACGGACGAAAAAGTTTAGAGAAAAAAATACTGTTTTACACGCGTTTCCTAAAGTATTTCGTAAGAAAGAATGACAGTCCATGCTTTCACAATGAAATGTTTATTAATACGGTTGAATAACACGGTGATAGTCAGATTCTTATTCCGATATTCCACGCGAAACAATTCCAAAGGCACACAGCACCGTACCTACCCAACGAAATTCCTGAAGGGACATTATGTAAATCCAAAATGCAAGTTCACGGAGGATAGGAACCCACTCGGAAAATATGTAGCTGTAGAATGGGAAGAGAGCAACATAGCAGTTGAAGAGGGACGCGTAGAGGAAATACCCCACACTCACTTCCGTTCCCCATTCCACGTTGACACGTGCACAGAAAGAAAAGATCAGTACGAACGAGGGATGTGTCGTCAATGCACTCGTTCTTAAATAAAATAGTAGAAGCGTTAATTTAGCTTCTTAGCATGTAGAATTGTAAAGTGAAAACCAGGAAACCGAGATTTTAGAAGGTCCCTTAATCTGATGTGTAGTTGTTTGTTGTGAATTCGAGCGTCGAATTAACTGTAAAACATTATTTTCGTATTTAGAATTTACATTCGTTTTTTACCACCACCTGTCATTGATAAAAAATAAATATACGAGTATAGTCTATAGCAAGTGTGCTTTCGACAGGAACTGAAGTACATTTTCAAAAGTTTCTATTAAGCTTTTGTTTTAATTTTTAACGCAAAAAGAACACAACATTTCGTGCAATAGAATAGTACTAAAAACATATGTATTCAACATGCTGGCTTAGATATTCGATGCAGAAGTCTTCGATTAAGTTTCCCGATACGCTCGTATTGAACCTCAGTAAGGAAGATATAGACTTTATTCTGAAAAACTGTCACCGCGAAAGGTAACAAGAATCCACCATGAACTCAGGTAACTTTACAAAGGATCCTTGAAAATCGTTTGGTAACAACACAAAAGTCGAAACTGAAAACTAAGTGATCTCTTTCAAACATCGCTTGCCTCGGCAGACCCACCACGTAGGACAAAGGTGAATGAAGGCACTTGTTGAAAGTTTCTTCGACCATCAACAACCGCGACTGAGCGAAGAGTGGGACTAATATTTACTACAGCAGGAGTCGATTTCGCACCACCTACTTGGACAAATTTCCGTAACTTACCGAGGGAAATATCGGAGAAAACTCTTATAAGCAGTATACGGACTAATGCAACTACCACAAACACCCGACATTGATGGAGTAAGTCAAGAGAAAATAGAGCAAGAAATACGTCACAGCGATTTGTGAAAAAGAAGTTATACTGGGTCCTTCATAAAATGCCATCAATTTGTGTAAGTATAGCAAACAGCAATCAATAAGTAGAAAATTTTAACAGTTACGTAAAGTAAAAATTTAGTTTTGTGTAGGATACTAACCTGGTTATTACAATTAAGCACTATAAAAGTTGTTTTATAAAGTGAATAACTAGTAAACTTCCTGTTTAGTTTGGGGTAAAATACAGCTATGCCCTTAACTCGAACTACTGAAAATATACACCATTGTCAGTAGCGAATTTAAAAAAAAAAAAACTTGTATTATCCAAAGATGGAACTAATCGCTCCAAAACCTGGTCACAACATGCAATACCACTCTGTTTTACTAGTCGTCAACCAACCACTTAAGTTCGTAGTCAACAAATTGGCAGAACGTTCTTAATTCAGTCATAGAGTGGACGAATATCTTAATTACCAACTCCAACCTATTAACTCGAGAAGACATGAAAATCGACTTCCCAAGAAATTTTTAATAGTCTACTTTAAAAGGTCTGAGATCTCCTTGACCTATTCGGGCAATAATATTTCCATGATCGACTTTTTTAAAATCAACGTCTACCGATACGATTTTTTTAAATCAATAAACCTACGTCTAGAACATATACGTCCCTATATGGGATTTAAAACTTTCTTTGGGGATGAGGGAGTAGAGATTTTATGATTTGACACAGGCATCTTCCCGTACCTATCAAGCAAGAATGAAGACATAATTTGTATTTATTATCGAGTCAATTTATTCGTATTTTTGCATCGAAGCACCCTATTCAGTATTGACTAGGCTGACATAAACAGTTTCCTAAAACTTATCAGTGCATGGAGTATACCGAGAAAAATTTATTATCATTTAATTTTTTTAAATTATTTAATCATAAATGTTAATTATTTATAATCCTAAATCATTTAATTTTACGAATCAATTTGCATGACGTTTTGATGATAAAAGTAATTACACTGTTTTACTTTATTCTGGTATTTTATTTTGTAGTTTTACCTATTTCTATACATGTCATGGAACACAGGTACGTTAGTTATGCAACATACTCTTTGTGATGAGCATTTCTGGAAATTCTATTCCATTACTTCCTAGATAAAGTTTAAGACACAATAAAAAATGAAGAAATACTTCAAGCCGTTCCGCCATCTAGTCACAAAGGCACAATATTTATTTCCACGCAGAATGCATTTCCTTAGAATGAAAATAAAACCATTCCAATTCAAGATAATACAGATTTATAATCAAAAGAATCCAAGATCAATAATACTTCCAGCTCCTTCCGTCATATTGGAAGTTCATAAAAAATAAATTTAAAAAACCGGTTCCGACGCACCCGTGAACGCGACACGCCGTTCGGAAATCGCGCAACGGGTTAACAGCTAATTCTCAAGAGGCCGTCGCGAGGTCTTGACTCTTGCATTCCGAACTCTCTCCTCCCCCGCCTACAACGCTTCCAGCATATAGAGAAGATTACCTAGTGCCGCAGGTTCGCAACTACTCGATTGCGATCAGCTGTAATTCAAATTTATAAACATTTATTCCTTACCAAAGGGATTGATGATGGAGGATGGGATTCCCCAGTCGCTGTGGGACAATAATAGTTAGGCGCCCTTCCTGACGTAGTAACCAGATGAATATGGAAGTGAAGGGATAATTATGATGGATGAATACAGTGGAATGAAGTTTTAACTACAATAGAAAATACCACAGAAACAAAAAAATCTGAAACCTAAATAACGTAATTAATCTTTCAAAAATTCTCCGAGTATTTCGATTGTTTCTGTTTTTCCAACATTAAAAAAAATGCTTTAAAGGGGGGTTATAATGAATCGGTTCATCCGAAATGCACACGTTTTACCAGCGCAATCAGAAGGAGACGTCTCATTTCCACTCATGATTTACAGAGATATGAATAAATTAATTGCAATAAATAGCGAAATAATTACAATATACAGAGTTTCAATTGCACATAGCTTCAGTGAAAGGTTATATTCTGCCCGCATTTAATTTCTAAACCCGTACTAATTGATTCATCTCATATCATTTATCAAATATCTGAAAAAACTGTCTTCTACTTAAAGGATTAATAACGCAGTGTGAACACGAGGACCTTTCCCCGCGACCTTTTTTAATCATAAAATGCTACGCAGTTAGCATCCTCCCCAATTCGAGGGGGTTCCTTGAGGGCGATGAGATGAGAACATGTTCGCATTGTTCGGAATTCGAACCAATGACCAAACAGAACAGAGAAATTCTTTGAAACATGTAACCAAGAAAACAAATAAGTTACGACGCCGGCTTGAATAATAGGTAATGGAATATATCACAGACAACATTCAAAATATTTATAATTATAATATATATATAATAATATCTTTTTATCGTAAAACGTGTTTCCATTGTATCGTAATTCTTCCTTTTTTCACGATTTCAACGTTTCTATTCCAAGAAGTATGGATTATTAAAATATCGGGTCTGGATTCCTTATAAAAATTCTCATTATTAAAAATTAATTGATCATTTATTGTGAAAGATCGTGGTCTTTTTGAAGCGGCAACACTTGCGCGACTACTTCTGCATCATAGTATTTTCCCCTCTGTTGCCATTACTAGTATTTCACACATTCCAATCACAAACTTAGCAAGTCTTACTACGTTTCAGCGACTTAAATCAGGAACAGGCATTGTTGAAATTTTGCAACTGTTTGTCTCGTTTTAATTGCACCACTACCATCGTTTGTGAACGTGTGTTGCAGCAAACACATCGTGTTTACAAAGTAGACACTGCGTATTGTCTCTCGTGCTCAGAGGGGATTTATTATTATTATTATATTATTAATGTTATATTATTATTAATGTTATTTTATTATTATTAATGTTATTTTATTATTATTAATGTTATTTTATTATTATTAATGTTATTTTATTATTATTATTATTATTATTATTATTATCAGCAACATCTTTTGTGGGGACATAATTTAACTTTACAGATTCCAGTTATCTGAAGATTAGTTTCTCGTAATGATCAATATTACACGAATTTTCATACTTAGAAGCTTTGTCGTAGCTTTAAAACGATATATAGAATATAGAAAATACGTACTACACATCATTCTGTTATAATGACTTATGTTTTGTTACATCTCCATGTATTAAGATGCCATTGGATTTTTCGTCATTAACCTACATTAGATTTTACCTGGCGAACTATGATCGCAATAGTAGCTTCAAACAATGTATTTTCTTCTTCTTAACTCTACATGCTGTCAAGAACAATCGCCGAGTCATAAAAATGTCTCGTTTGTAATTACTTCCTTGAATTATTCAAAGAAGCATCGTAAACATTCACTTCTACAACGTATTTCTACTATATTACGCAATTAACACGACTACTATTGCCAACAAATTCGACAAAACCTGCAATGTAGCAATCATGCAACTCTTTTATTCTTGAATATTTTCCCGGACCTCCACACAAGGAGGCGAAAATATGATATTAGATAAAAGATCATTAATGATAGGGTTATGAAAATACAGATGAAAAGATATTATCATTCGAAAAATTATTATAATTCATCCATTTCACGCGATCGAGGAGAAACGAAACGTATCGGCACGGCAGTAGAGATCAGAGTTCCTACAGTAAACAAAATATTACCACTTACGTCTTCGTAAATTTCTTTTTCTTTTCTCTCGTAAAAATGGTATTAAACTTTTTCTTTCTTTTTTCTCGGAAAAGCAGTGATTGTCTCGAGGACATTTACTAGAATAATATGATTCGTATTAATTTTATGTCAAGGGTCAATTAGCTATTCCCGACCGACGGGGACGGTCAGAAGTATCACAGTCGTCTACAGCATACGACACAGACTCCGTCGGCCGTGTTTTTCTCCAACATCCTCCTCCTACATCGCTGGTAGAGAATTGCGCCATGCCAGTAGTCAACGGCGGCCACCGGCTGAAGCGAACGGCACTGCACCTGCTGGCGAAACGACTCAGTGGAAACGCTAACAGTCCACTCAAATACAGGAAGTGTCTTCGCTCATCGCAGTATGGGCGGATAAGGTATCTTCTCTACGTTACATTCAATCGCTTCACACAAGAAATACACGTCGGCGAAACGTTACACGTGGGTTCCATTTGTTGGAGATAAATACACGGAGATTAATGACGGATTTAATATTCCTAAGCAATAATGAAAGTTAGGTAAATCGTAAAAAAAGGTCTCTAACTTCAGGTTTTTCTCTGTAAAGTATGAAATCACGAATTAATAAATTAAATACAAAAATGCATAAGAATAGGAACAATGATTTCATAATTACATGTTCATTATCGTTAACCACCAAATATATTAATTCTTTTGTATAATTCGACGATTAAATTTACATCAAATTTTTGACGAGAGAATTAGCAGATTTACCTTTAGCGAAAAATTAATGAAAACAATGTGAAAACTCGAAAGCACGAATATGGGAATAATGTNTTATACACATCTTATCTAAAAATTATCTTTCATGGAATATAAATGTGTAGATGCAATCACTTACTTCCAAATGTTTAAAGACTCACGGATTCATTTTACATTCGCTTCCCGCCTTGTGGTTAAATAGAGATACAACAAGAAACTTTTCAACTGTAGGTGAAACTACTAAACGTAAAGAAATATCCAGACGTATTTAAATGTTTTAGTGAACGAACCTTGGAATCGTAAGTGAATACGTATGTTTCGAGAGGAGTTACCACGCCGCAAAAGCTTCTACTTTCAAGCGACTTATGCGACCTCTCAGCATGTAAAACTCGTACTAAAGAAAGTTTTCCTCAGAAACTACTTCCAAAGAAACAGTTTCCTTGTCACTGTCAGAAGAAGTCAATAGAAAGTGAGAGGAGAGGTCTGAAAGGCCACGCATGCATCTTAAGATTAGATCTGCGCGAGGAATAGCACTACTTTTGCTAAGTGGTCACTAAATTCATTTTGTCCTGCCGAAAATTATTACTTCATCGAATATTCATGGGGTACCTTTACTACTTTCACCAGTTAACATTTTAAATCGTTCATATTGAGCGACGTAAAGATCATTGTTTCTGTTTTAATCGTAAATAACATATACTCTCACTCCATTTGTTACTGCTTGCTGGACAATAAATCAATTTATCATTACTTATTAACATATTCCCAGTTTTTATAAACAGATTTTCATAACTAATATTAATCGAGCTTCTTAGAGCAGGCTCATCTGAAACGAAGAATGCTTCACTGAAAAGTCAATTTCCGAAACAAAAACCATTTTAATGATGTCAGAGTTCATAAGACCAAAAACTCGTACAGTAATACTTTTTCTTTCCCTTATTGGAGGAATGGGATGTAATCTTTAGTTTTCATGGCTGGGAAATTGCAAGGATGCCCTATGACCTTCATGAGGCGGGTGACGTCACGGCAATGAAAATTATTGTTCTGGTGGGATTACTGGCAGGGGAAACGGGAGTGTCACAAGAACACCTGCTGCAAACCCACTGTGTCCACTACAGCAAAGTGGTTTGAACCAGCATCTCCAGAGGTAGAAAGCGAGTGGACTATCCACTACACCATGGATCACAGATCTATGTAAATACTTAAACTATAATTTAATGAAACAGTTTTCGTCATGACTTGCCTCATCATAATCTGTAGCTGTCAGAGGTTGACAAGTTTCGAACAGATTGCTAAGAACACTGAGGAGTCCGTTCTTTCCTTAGAATCTTCCCCGAGGGAGCACCCTCCAACCCCCAGACGACTCGAGTTTCAAGACACACATCCTTCAGAGCTTCTTTGTCAGGCTGGAAGGGCGCAAAGGGCAGAACAAGAAGGACGCCTCTGCAGATGTGAAGGCACACATCAGTTATTCCTGTCTTATCTCGAAGTTTCCACTGGCTGGCGACACGATCAGACAAGTCGAGATGTTTGCTTCATCAAATCTGCCCAGAAAGAACAGTTTGCTTTCATGGAGTAAGGACAGATTTTCCGGACAAGTATTTTTTAGAGATTAAAAAAGTACACCGAGGCTAGACGTGGTGTTCTTTCGAAATCGTTACCTTACCGTACACAGATACATTTACTTTGAAAATAATGACATCTACATTTTACTAAAGCAAAACATGAACTTTACAAAAACCGGGGATTCAAAATCTTTTCGGTAACACTAAATACGACGAGAAAATTGACGGGAAAGTCTTAACACAATCTGAAGAGAAAGTACATAAAAATCAACTGTGTCATATATATAAACGTAGGCTTCCGCGGCCAGAGACAGTATGAAGTTGTCTGTCCGGGACAAACCGCGTCTTAGTAGATACAACTACCAACGTTTCGGCCATCATGCCGTGGCCTTCTTCAGGGCAATGGCAGAGTCGTACAGACCTAAGTCGCTGTCGTACTCTGCCAAAGGGCTCGGGTCTCGGGTATAGTACGACAACGACTTAGGTCAGTACGATTCTGACATTTGCCCTGAAGGTCACAGCACGGTCGAAACGTTGGTAGTTGTATCTACTAAGACGCGGTTTGTCCCGGACCTGTTACATCAGTCTGGTTACAATATTTTTCTTATCTGTCTTTGATCTGATCCCGAGTCCACTAAATTCGAATCGTTATACCCAATTGTGATACAGGACTATTGACGTACCAATATATACGGTGATATGTAACGAGAGAAAATGTAATATCATTAAAAGCGACCAAGTGTTAATGTAAAATAATAATCGAACTTATTAGTAATAATAATATTTAATTTTATTATACGATAGAAGTATGTTATAGCTTATACAATAGAAAAACAACTTCTGTCTAATTGACTACTTAATACATTTATTTTACCGTTTCTTTCGTTTTCCATTTCTTTAAGCACGTGATACCACCTGTTCACCATTCACCCAGTACCTGTTAGTTTATTACATAATACGTCACGCAACACACCTCCCACAAGACTACCAGACCAAGTACGGTCGAAGGTCGTGTGCAATAAACAGAGACTATTACTATACTCTTACATTAGATCCATCCATCGCTTTAGTTGTACGGTAGCAAAAGGGTAATATTGACAACAACACACTAATAATATTTTAATCAATTCAAATACCTAATTTGCGTTTTGCTTCACTGCATAAGAATAGAATAAATAAATTTAGGATCAATTTTGCATAAAACAGATTTAATATTATTTCATTTATGTTTTACCTCTCAATCTAATAGAATCATAAATTACAATGATATCACACAGAATTAAGAGAATAGTTCAGTCAAAATTAGGCATCAATTTACAATTATGAAACAAGCGTTTCTACCACACGCAGGCGCCCACCATTTTAGAAATAAAAAATACAGTACGTTCATTAATATATTCACTTTAATAAGATACTTATGTTCGTGAGATGGAATCAACTAATTAATAAGTGATTCCATCAGTAAACAGATAAATATTAAGTAAACAAGTATGGGGATCATTAAAATTAATTAGTTTGTGAAAGTATTGATAAAATTAGGCAACAAGATTTCAATCTTTAGCAATATAATTTTGGAGAAAATTGAGAAACTAAACATATATAATTCCAGTTACAGTTATGAGTTCCAATATTTCATTCGACCGGCTTCAAAGTCTGTGGAAAGTGCACAATGGCAGAGTTCCGTAGCCGATGTCCTATCGCACGCTTCGGTCTGCCTCATAGTCCGAATAAAACTGGAATAGGATTGTTGGGAAGTGCTGGGTTGACAGTGTTGCCATTTCCTGCGATGTCAATGTTCCTCCTCACTGTTACTGGAAAACTAGCAACCCAACACGTGCGTAGTTACAGTTTTATTCAGACTATATTGAAGAGAGATGGTAAGAGGCAGGGGAAAAATGAGAACAGCCCCGATGCTACTGGGTTAGTCGAATTTTTGCACCACCGAATTCAAAGGTGATAGACGAGCATACTAACCATTGTATTATGGACCACACTATTTCATTAATAAAAGTGTTGTTCTTGGGAAAGTGTCGAAGCTTAAACAAAATGTTTGTGAGTCCCAAACGATACTACGGTTAAGAAATACTGTGGGCCAAGTCTCCACAAATAATTGAATAACAAAAGTTATACTTGTACTTGGCATAACAATAAACGCAACTGTGTCCAGTAAACATCAAATCAGAAATCTTGAGAACAAAAAACATAAAGGAAATAATATATTCGACCCATGAGGTAGTCTCGTAATGTTCGTCTCCTGTGAGGCGTATCAGAGACCTGAGAAACGGGGTGAACCTTTCGTCTCGTAGAAAGGGGATTTTGCATTACAATGGGCAACAATGGACTCAGATGCAGGAAGAACTGACCGAGGTAAGGCATGAAAGGAAGAGGGTCTTTCCATCAAGATTTAAGTTTCCCTTCAAAACCAGACTTCAATTGAAGTCTGGTTTCTTCACTGATTTAGAAACACACAATATTGAATGTTGATTTCGTAGTGTCAAGAAATCATCGATAAATTCGTGCTTTATGTACTTAGAATTCCGGCTCAAGCAGAAGCGTATAACTAAGAATCCTCAAGGGGCAAAAAATAATTCATTAATACCACAGCATCAAAGAGAATCGTAAGGAAATTTAGTGGGCAGAATACCAAGAAATTTGTTTAAACTTCATATTTCCTTCTAGAAACCGTAATAGCAAAATAATAACAAAAAATTAATAGAAATAAACAATTTCGTGATAGTTATTTGTCAGTACTATTATAGTTTAGAATGAATTACGAGAGACATTATTTAGAACGACCAACTCAATATGAATGCTAAAAGCATAAGAAACGCAACGAAATTGGTTAATTGAAGTACGCTAACGGTCCTCTTTCAAATATTTACCTTCGACATCATCATACCCTTTTCCGAGCATAATATTTTCCTTTAATAATTGCTGAATAACACTATTTCAAATGAAAAATAGAACCATCAGTAAATACGATCTTGGGTAAACGCAAGGTACAAAAAATAACAGCATTGAATAAAATTTTAATTTAAAGAATCGACAAATTTGTCAATTGTTTATTTGATGTGATGGTTCATTCACTGAGATGTGAAATTACGAGAAGGAATCGGAATTATAGTGTCACGTCCTGTATGTTCTCTTGATGACAGCAACTCAGAAACTTTCTTATGTTCTGCTCTAATTTTCCATTATAGCGTTCGGATACAGATACCGTTGCATGTTAAAATCTGTTCCATTTTCAGACCACCCAATACATGTGCGATTGATAGACTATAATATACCTAAAAGCACCGGATCAAAAATTGTATAAACAAATACAATGAAATTAATTTATTCCAGACAATCAGAAAGTAACAAGCTCAAAGAGTTCAGTCATCGCAGTTGAAGAAATGCAGTCCTATTTTCAGCATACCAAGCTTTAAAATAGAATGCAAGTTATTGTCAACAGAAGAAAAAAAATGTATTTTGCCAAAGCGGCTTTCGACAACTTATGTCATCTTCTGTGTCCTTCTCTGCCCGGGAGGGGTGTGTGTGGAATGTTCACAGAGGCATTTGATTATAACATTCACGAACCTATAGGACAGCGGTCGCAAACCTGTGGTCTCTGCACACAGGAAACGAATAGGAAAATTTTCATGTGTTTATTGTAATTGTGTATCTTTTTCAACCCCTGATTTGACATCAAGGTCCACATAACTTCGTTAAATTTAGTAGCTTCAATTTGATGAAATAAGCACTTTGAATTTTGTCGCAATTAAAACGCATCTTGATTTTGTTTTGCTAAATAGGCGCATTTCATGATTTCATTTTTCATCGACATTTCAGTGACCATTATTTGACAACGTGCATCTTCATAAAAAAAATAGCTTAATGGTTCGCGGAATAAAATGACGAAGTTCGTGGTCCGTGAGACCCAAAAGGTTGGCCACTCAAAAGTCTCTAGGACGTGCCTCCCCAACTTGGTCAAGTCTAAGCCGACAAGTACCTAATACTCGTGTAATATTGAGCTATCACTTTTTAACGCCACCGAAGAGTCACTGCACGTATTCCCGCCTCGCGCAGCCATCGCAGCGTAACATTAAAGACTTCGCAGCCTCTTATTCATCGGTATCTCACATCGCCGTCGTTACATATTCCGCACATCCTGAAGCGCCCGCGGCAGCATCTGCCTCAACGACTGGGGCGCCAAACGAAACGTGAGACTCCGCGTCACGCCACTCTGTCAGACATCACGGGCTCCTCCTCTCAGCTCCCGACACCTGACGACTTAAAAGGGACTCGTCGTTTTATCACACGTCGCGACTGGGATGTAAATATGGGAACATACCGTCAAAGGTATGAAGAACGGAGTCAACACCTGAACGAAGATGTTACTAAATCAGGTTACATAAAAAGTTCAATTCTACGTTTCAAAATAAATATTCCAGATAATATATACCCGAATAAAACTTGCTCTAGTTCTCGTGAGTTCTTGCGAGCCTCATTATATTACAATATTAAGGAGATTTACTGATAGAACACTAACTGATAAAAATCTAATTACTTTAACCGAGAAATAATATTTTTAGTAGTTTACACTCAGTTTCTCAAAATCGACTTTTCAGATTTCGATAATAATTTGCGATTAAGAATTTTTTTGTTACAAAAGTGGTCTAGCAGCGTTTCTAATAATTTATTATTATCACTGCCATGAACGTGACTCGATACCCATAGCCTCTACTTACTATTATCTTAATACGAGTAAAGAAAATAATAAGGTAAACTTGCACATTTCATTCAAGCAATTTAAAGATTCAGCTCAATGTCACTATGAAGATGTGTCCAGAAGAATAAGTAGGGAAGGAAGTGTTTGAATTATTTATCCGATATTGGTAACTGAAACTTTCCTATTGACAATGCAAAAACCCAAAATGGCTGAAAGTAATATTTTATCCGAGCGGAATCCGAATGCTCATATATTCAAACTTTAGTACATTTTCAAGAGATAGAAATAATTTTTCTACCGATAACTGGACCGATTACTGTTGTGAAAACAACTTCTTTTGCATATGAAATTGAATACACGCAGTTGCCGAATCGTATTCACGGATGCGTCGATGTCTCGGGAAAATTTGCCTTAATTTGCACAGGCTCATTTGAATGGTCATATCTAGAGAACGGAAGAGAGTAACATCAAGATTCATATCGGCAAAGAACTTAGTTCCATCATTGAATCTTGGCCTTCCGGGAATTGTCGCGTCGGAAACAGACGTTTCGGCCATCTTGCTACGGCTTTCTTTAGGGTACTAAATGACAGTCACGACAGGATTCATCTGACTCCAGCCGTGAAAGTCTACGCTCTCATTAGTTTCATCATTGTTAACGAATTCTCGAATTTTTTACCCTTCAACTTCCGTATGGATCGACAAAAAGATCAGAAATGTCTGTCTAATGACCAATCCCTTCATGAAAACTTTTAGCGAGTTCACATGTCAGCCCTAATATAATTCCACATATGATTGTAACAGAGGAAATTTCCATCTTCCGTGGATTCCGCAATTCTTCGTAACCAACACACGCGTATATTATTATTACGAGAATACGAATAACTTGTGCAACGAAAGTAAGGGGTAAATAAGAAGAAACCTTTCTCAAAACATCACCGTGGTCAACTGCATAGACACGCTCGCAACGATACGCGGCCACATACCCACGCCTTGCAGCGGCGTGTTAACGCGCGACTTAGCATATGTATACCAACCCAGACAAACGCCGGCCGGTGTGCGTACAACTCGAGTAAAAAAAAACGAAAGAAAATGAAAAAGAAGAGAAACGAGTTCGGATCTGTGCTAAGTAGGGGGGCAACTCGCGAACGGTTGAAGTCTCGCGTTCAACGCGGGATTCATGTCCGTGGGAAATTATTGTATGAGGTTCGGATCAGTTTTCATTTTACAGAGTTTGTTGTACTAAGATTTCAGGCGACATATCTGTTCCAGCCCTGAGTGTATAAAATTCTTCAGTTTTTTTGAGAGAATCTCCCAACGAGAAATGTAAGAATCCGACTTTCAACAAACTTACGTGTTTTTATAAGTGACATTGAGACAGTAAAATGAATAAAAAGGAAATTAAGAAAGGTACGCCATGATGGACAATGGATAGAAAAGGCTGTATAGACTTAAACCTAGGCTCTTGCTCTTGACATAGGTATATTAAGCAATTTCTGCAACCCTAATTCACACCGTAGATGCCCTCGCACGGCGATTCCAATGCACCACGTATTCCTATATATAGTTTTAGCCACATATTCCAAGATATATATTTTTATGTTTTAGATTCTTAGCGCCACACTAATAAAACCAATTTATGTATTAAAAATACTTTAATTTTTCTTATTCCAGATATTAAGCTATAACTTTCGCAATGGTACAGAATTTGTGATTAGTGTTTAATAATAGAATGGTCATCGCTATAAATTGTCATATAATGTGTAACATGGTATAACGTGTCATACAACCCAACGATTTTAATTGGAGAGTAAAAAAGTGAATTCGCTCGATAACTTCCCTGAACACACATGGATACCAGCTAACGTTTTACCACATTAATTATTCTGTCAAGAGCAATTGATCTCTCATATGTTCTTTTTTTCCCGACAAAAATATTGACGCATCCTCCAATAATCTGATAACAATCAATTCGCGAAACAAATGAATGAATTTGGTACAGTAAAATGCTATTTATTACAGTGGGTCAACTACATCTTTTTTTTCCCTTGGGACTTAAGGGCTCGCCAACGTCAAGGTCATTAGTCCTTTACTTCGTGGTTGAATCTCTGCAAATTCGTAAGTGGGAAAAAACTACATTCAACGCTTCAAATAGTCAATCCCACGTCAAATAGTCGTATGGGTGCATGTGGTAGCGAAGAGAGTAATTGCAGGAAATGTTTATGGAACTCAGCAAACATAACACAGGAAAACAAACAACTCGTGAAACTGGCAAAACAAGAAGTGTGATGATACTATCCTGTTGATTCATGAATTCAAAAGCAATAGAATTAACGATGGGCTGCTTACTCCAAAGGCTACTGATATGAGACTCGCGAGACCCAGATTTCAGTGACTTGTGGGTAAATCTAAGTGAATGCTGGGAAAGTCCTTCACACAATGGGACAGAAACCAAGATATATCTTCCATATTTATTTTATTTAGTTGTCACCAGAGATCGGGTGCAAAATGTAATGTGTAGGATCATGTATTCTCCAGAAAGCGCCTTTGTAAGGTAACGTCTTCGGAACGTACTTCAAGCAATAGCTACTCGAACTCATAGAATCTAAAAATTCTCTTTCCATAAGAATTTGCAGGATATTTATCAACTATATAAGGTAAAACAATGATCTGATGACAAAGATAACAGGACCAAATGCAAAACTCTAAAGACAAAATGCAAGAAAATGCAAAACAACAAAGATATCCGCATGGTGATTCAATTTCTCAGAAATCTTGATAGGCGATAATTGCGTAGTTTGTACATACATTAGTCACCATCTTCTCTACAGACCATGAAGAAGATATCACAACAGAAACCGTGAATTAAATTCATTTCTTATTTCAACTCTGCATCAAAGATGTTATCTACTTCTGCATACTAACAATGTATACAAACGATTTTCATTATGACTTTTCATATAGTTACCAATCCTTAGGGATTCCTCACTACGTTCGCCAATTTTTATACATTATTCCCCTCAAGGAGCAGTTATTCCACGTTGTAGGCAAACACCTTCACGAAGCATTATAAAGGAATCTCATCAACTTTTCTTCCCACCACCGCCACGTAACAAGAAGGCAATCCACTGTCATGAGGATACGCCCACTTCCAGTGGATTCCTCGACACGCACACGGGATCTGCACTGGTTTCGCACCGACGTCGCACGGAGAGACAATTGCTTCACGACAGTACACTTGCACCCAGGCCAGTAGCCACGCAGTGACCTCTCACGCAATCCAAGAATGAGAGTCAACAATGGGAAAATAAGTTATTGAATTCACATTAATAACTTGAAATTAATATATGATTGATTTAGTCTAAAATAACGTTCACTAACAGCATATATTTCTTTATATTTGAAATTTATACAACCTACATTGGGTAAATTTTACAACGAAACACGTGAGAACAATTGTAATCTAATATGAACTTTCGAAACAACGTAATCAAATCTTTAGGGGACTTTACTTTAAAAAATAGGAAATATTCTAGCAAAACTAAAATACAAATTGATATCACGAGCAATATTTGATAATTACTAGAGCCATCTAATGGCGAAATCTCGAAGAGAATTTCATAAAAATATAATTGTACACAAAATTTGAACAATCTCCCACTAAAATTAAGTCTACCACCACTAAAATCTTCGTGAACCGTGGCTACCGACCTGCGTGTCAACGCTCTTCCAGAGCACAACGCACTCTCGCACAGCGGACACTTACACGCACGCACACGCAGAGGAAGACGCACTGGCGAAGCGAACGCCCACAACACTCGCTGCGCGGTACACAGCCTGCGCGGCCGGCGAACGGACGGTGACTAGCGGAGCGAAGTCGGCGGGCGCTCAAGCACTCGGCGGCGGCGACGGTGGCGGAGGACCAGCGTGACAGGGGGAGGGAGACCCAAGACGGCGACTGAGCGGCAGGCGGAGGGTGCAGGTCTAAGGAAACAGGCATCCAAGAGGGATTTGGGGAGAAAGGTTAGAGCACTGGGTTTCACAACAGCGAAGCTGCCTCTGGAGAGATACAAGACATGGAAGAGTTTCCTCACGGGAAAACTAGGCACCTGCCTCCAGCGATATGTTTTTTACTTTCCTGATTTAAAAATAAAAACCACCTATCTTTGCGAAATAGTTTCTAGGAGAACCAAAATATCTTGATAAATTCTTTTGTCTAACGAGAGCCATATTACGACATGTAATTGTGCTTTTCTAACCCCTGACCCTCTCGTGGTCAGTTTGTGAAAACATCTTGACCTTTTCCTTTACAATGAAACTCAACAAATTACTAGATTGGTGAGAGTTTCTATATTCAATAACACATGTTTTCAAGAAATTTTAATGTCACCCTTGGTTACAATTTCGCACCCCCTTACGTCCACTGTGTGACGTAAAATGTGAATGATGTGTGAATCTATGTGCAAGTGGAAGATTTTGTTCTCGATAGACCAGAACCAAATAGAATTGAAATTTGTTTAGTGCGAAGTAGAGTCCTCTTTCTGAACAGTTATGACTTCGTCTACCATCATTAATTACAAGTAAATAACGCGAAGACCTTTCTTTAGATGAACTCTCTTATATTATAGTGTAGCAATATATAACAAAGTTTCGACCCCTTATTATAGCAATCATAATGAGTCACTACAGTTACAAAATTTGGAACATACGAATTTAATTATGTTAAAAGTAAATGAAAACGTGCATAGATATTGCGCACCAATTATAAAATGTGGCGTAGTGTCTGGCGTACTTGACGCCTACCTCTAGTGACACTGGTTCAATCCCTGTCAGATCCAAATAGAATTCGCCGAGGTGGACGAAACGGGATCCGTGGCAGATTCCCTAGGGGTACTCCCGTTTCCCCTGCCTTTCATTCCACCACAACATTCTATCATCATTCGCCTTCATGTCATTCATATATCACCCGCCTCGGGGAGGTGCATCAGGAAGGACATCCAACTCCCTTGAAATTCTCTGCACATCATCCTTTGTCTCCGACCCCTTCAAGACAAGGGAAAATATGTTATGGAAACAAAATCACACAAATGTATTTCAGAAAACTTTCAACGGCGCAAATGTTGAAAGAAACTTCAAGATAAAGCACGAAGAAAATTGAATTTAAGGCTTGGAATTCCATGTTTTACAATAATTAAGTATTAGAGTTGACGTCAATTTACTTGGTGTCGGTAAGGGCCTCACGACTATGTTTCAGAGGACATTGTCTCACTGTCAGGCATTACTAAAAACGTCTCACTTTCCACACGTCGTGGCTCGTCGGTTGAGACTGACCTGTTCACCCGAGGTCACATGAGCCGACCGCTGCCTCAACGTCTTTTCAATTGGACAATCTCGTGACATATTGCCAGCCTCTGGATAAAATTCGTCATCGCACACGGCAACGCGCGTCGACATCCAGGAATTAAAATCCCAACTTGCTGATTTTTGTAAATACCGACCCTAGGCCAAGAAAGGTTGGGAATGTCGTCTCCGGAATGTGTGCTGATTGTAAGATAACCTTTCTATTTACGTTGCATGAGTGACAAAGGCAATATTTTTTCTGTGGATAGAATTCTCCGCCAGCTCATCTTGCAACAAGTCTACGAGCAATTTCTGCTTTGCCCCTACCAGTTTGCCAGTGGTAAAGAATGGGGAAAATCTGTCGTGGATTTGTGTTCCAGAACTCTCCACGGATACGGCATAGTAAACTGAGACCAAATATTAGGTTTTATCCACAAAACAAATTTTTAATATTAATAAATGCTATTTCATCAGATTAAGAAGTAAATGAGAATTGTTGACTACTATAATTACACAAGTTCCTTTTGTAAGAAATGTAATCGGAAAGTCGAGTGGGACACATTCTTCATTATTTTAGAACGAAAGATCAGCGATTGTATGTCTACTTATCATTCATTAATAATGCAATATTGCCAACATTACAAATTTATCGAGAATTTATAAGTATCGCCAGAACTGCACTATAAGAAGCATAATTCCTGATATTAGGAGCATTCTAACTTCCGATTGAGAAAAATGTTATTTGAAGTACAATTCATACAATATATAATTATGAATACAATATAGTTCAATATTTAGCAAGAAACTTGTAAAAAATTATCCAGAAGTATTCGAATAAATGAGAAACGTGTACATTACAGATAAATAGGTTTTTGGGACAAATCCCTAGAATCCTGTATCAGGTCAAAATATTTTAATGGTGGATGACGTAGGTTTATGATCATCGTAGCACGATTATTTTCATTTCATGTCTCCCGTATGAAATGAATTATCCTCTCGCGGAAAAACAAAGGCTGTTCATAACATATTAAAATTATAGTTACGTTGACAGTAGGACTCTTTAAAAACGTAAGCTGATGTTTACGGAACCTCTACAAACACACTCGCAGCCAGAAATGTATTCCCGTGTAGGGTTGCACAGACTTATCCCGTGTAGGGTGGTACAGAATTTATACATGATAACAATTAAGTTATCTTTCCATTAAATATTCCAAATTTGTTCATTATTTTAAAATTGTTTAATTCATAAGGATTAGTTAACAACTGGTTACTTAAAAACAGTTAATTTACTTTCAGGACAACACAAACTCGCCCTTCCCTACCGCCTAAGTGCCTGTTTCCAAATAATAAATACCAAACCAAAGTAAAACAATAAGATCCGTAAAAGAGATATACATACATTTTACCTAGATAAGATTATACACAATACAAGTCACATTACTTCATTTTACATTTTAATGTACATTTATATTTTCATTTACACATCTTCACTTACTTTTTAAATCACATAACACATGACGTCATCTAGGGAAGTCCAGAGAAGCGTTCCACTTCACTGATGAAAGAACGAAGGTGATAATGTGAAGCGAGGTCCCGAATAGGAGGAGTATGACAAGACGCAGTAGGAAGAGGGAACATAATGAGATAAGGCACGGATGGCGACGCACCACCACTTCCCATCCTGACCTAGACTACTCTAGGCTAGAAAACTCTAGTGCATCAATATTATCAGACATGACGGTATCAGGCATTTCCTATTTATTGGAAGTCCGGCGAATAGTCTCTTTCCAAAGGTTTCACTTTTGACAATAGGCAAACATTTAAAATACCTGGGAAAACTTATAATTTTCAGTACTAGATATGAGCCATAATTCTATTGTTCCTAGTACTTATTCTTTTCTCTGAAACGGGTCTACGTAAAAATACAATAAAAGTATCAAATGGGTTTTTGGTAGGAAGAATACACTTAATGGTGTCATATTTCTGTAAAATAATCGGATTAGGACAAAATTCAGGCGTATAAAGCGTCAGTGCTGGATTTAGGGTTTCGGGGCTCGAGCCCCACTACCGTAAAAAAAAGTACGTGAATATTTTAAGCTTTGAGTAGAAAAAATATACTTGTACACGTACGAATAAACAAATTAATGACTTGTTTTATTTCTATGTACAAAGCCACACGATAAACAAATAAATAAATATTCGTACATAATCGTAAATTAACGTAAAATCATATTTTAATGCACCTCACTTTTCAAGAGTTTCATACATCGAGACCACATGAAGATCTGAACCCTCTCTCGTCCCCAAAAAAATTCTGGATCCACTCCTGGGTACTGAACATTGTCTATATCATTTTGTTTGGCACTTGTCTTTTCTCAGAAACGGACAGATCTGTTTAGATGAAATTCACAAAAATGAAAATGGGATTGATTCGAGTTCCATAACTGGGAAGACTCATTTGTGTACTTCTCTCTCATACTAAACGTCGTTAGACATATGTATGAATGATATTACAATACTAAATTATAAAATTGATGAATTATATAGTAACAGTACGGAAAAATATTAACTGATCAAAAAGATAGCACTGACTTTTCCTCTTTAGTAGTATGATAGAAATGCCTTTATATTATTAATTGAAAAAAAAAAAGGAAGATAACTTTTACCTCGTGAGATAGAGCTACTTCACTGCGTCAACCACCATTATTCTTCTCATTTCTTTTACTTTTATTTATCGAATATGTTACTAATTAGAGCACACGAAGTGCCATTGGGTTTATACGTCACGCTTTCATTTTACCTTATTTTATTCCGACAAATTACTTACTAGGTATATACATTTTGTGTAAAAAAAAAACAAAACAAACTACGATGAGTTGGACAATGATCCAAAACTTGCCGTGACACATAATGGGTATCTTAAACAGCTGAGTAATACGATATTTAGACACATTTTTAATGAATTCCATTTTCGTCTTCTTTCCATTGTTGCTTCCGGCTTTCATACAATACAAAAGCTTCAGGTTCTACGTAACCTGAACGAGATATATTTCGTTGATATTGTATTGCTCAACTTGATGAGTAATATTTTTTTTAGGTACTTCTCAGAACTGTCTTTATAAAATCTAGGTACAAGAGAAAAACAGCTTTCCTCAGAAATAGGCATTTCAAAACATCTTAACAGACTACACAATACTATTTTTCCCGAACTACTAATTTATGTAAATAACGATAAAGAATCAGCAATCTACCCTTGCAGATAAATATTATCCTTATGAACTTGTCTGTCCGGGTGAAACCGCGTCTTAGTAGGCCACGGCATGATGGCCGAAACGTTGGTAGTTGTATCTACTAAGACGCGGTTTGTCCCGGACAGATAAGTTCATACTGACTCCGGCGCGGAAGCCTACGTTTATAAATGTTATCCTTGTTGTAAATAAACATCGAAATAAAAATCAATCAACTTAGCTCTTTCAATTTTCTTTTTTTCTCGGAAGGGAGGGTGGTGGCGGTGGGTATTTGCAGAGAACATAATATCTTGAATATAAAATATTTTATACGTTTATTTGTTAAATGTTTGAAAGTTTCCCATTGTTTTGAGGGACGGGATCTGAACAAAAAACACTGAATTAAACACTACGATCGTAGTTTCTTGTCGTGGAATGTAAGTATTTTTACTTTTACTCAGTTCGGAAATTGTTGTCGGGGGATGTATAATAATAATAAATTTATTGTCAAAAAAAACCCAGAACAAACTGCCTATGAACTACACGTGAAAGACAATAAACGAATTTACTAAAAGAGGCGAGAAAGGGGCCATCCCAACAATTCCAATTAAGGACCCACAGGAGGATTGAAAATTTCAGCACAGCTAAAAATAAAAAGTTAGCTACGTGTTATCATATCAATAGAATACCAACAAATTTGTATTTAACACAAAAAATTATTTCACAATTTAAGAAATATATCGCTATTTAAGAAATAAATAATAATATATTTTGAGACTGGTTTTAAAATGTAAAAATATTAAGCCCTCAACAAAGGTTGACATATTCTACACATGTCTCATGTATTAAGACGGATGTTGGTTGTATGTTTGTCCGGCATACAAATTACACTATTCGATGGAACTTCATCAAACTTAGTGAAATTGTGTGGAACTGTGTAGATGAACTTCTTATTTCAATTTATTATCCGCTACGGGCGGAAAATTACACGTTTATTTAATGCTGAACTTCTTCGTAATATTCGGCAACAATCGAAGATCAGAACTACACAAAATTGGTTAAGTGTTTTATCTGTCTTAAGGTAGTACTGCACATAAACTCAACTGTTAGATTTTGTTTATATTTTGAACACTTGTTGATATTATGACTGTTAATAAGTGGACAAAGCTTCATGACCTTCATGAGAATAGTTTGCGAGTAATTGTGATTTTAATTTAACATGGTCTCTTATGGGATTTCACGAATTTTCAACTTTAACTGGAAAAAAACTATATAAGCAAATGTAGGAATTTCTTAAAACTTTTGGGAATTATTCATTGGTATTCTGGAAGTATGAAAACCCTATTACAATCATAAGTCACTGGATCTAAAATGAGATATTCGAAAAAAAGTAAAATAATGTCGGGAATTTCCAGATTACGGGAGTGAAGCGTGGCAACGCAGCATTAAATCTTTCCTATACGGAGAATGGTCAGGGTTATTTACTTCTGATACACTTTCTTCCACTCGCCTTCTCTTCCTCGACTTTCATAAATTACATTATGTTTTTCGTTTGTTGAAAACTTTTTCAGGCACTACTTTGCCTTTCCACATAAACCGAGATGATTTTACAAAGATTTTATATTATCTTTCAAAACGCTATAACCAACCACCCGAATTCCATAATTATTTTCGTAAATATAAGACTATTCTCCGAAAAGTAGTCTATGCAGCTAAAGTTATGGAAAACGAAAGGCATATACTAAAATCGAACAACCGGATGAAAGCCATGTGGAATATTGTTAACAATTACACGTCAACTTCTGAAAATCGCGAAGAAAATGTTTCTTTACTACACGGGTTTAGGAAATCCTTTTCCACTACAAGCGCCATATTTTCCTTCTTAAACGATTTTACCACATCTCTTGATCGTGGAGAAAATCCTCAGGGTGTTTTTCTTGACTTATCCAAAGCATTCGATGTCATCGATCACGAAATTCTCCTTTCCAAATTGCATTCTTTAGGCATTCGTGGACTTCCACATCAATGGCTAACTTCTTATTTAAAAGATAGATATCAACA
>NNCF01130299.1:740949-754626 GCA_002313205.1 Laupala kohalensis | reverse complement strand
AGTGTCAACCACTCTTTGCCAAAAAGGACCTTATCATTCGGGAATCGTTCTATATAATTCTTTGCCCAAGAATATAAAAGACATTATGAAATTGAATATCTTCAAATCCGCGTTAAAAACTACCTCCTGCATCAGTGCTTCTACACTGTAAAAGAATTTATTGATTTTAATAAAAGTTAAATCCGTCTTGTACTTTATCACGCCATTGCTGTAGTACTTTTTAAATAACTTATAACAATTTCAAAAACTATTTTCTTGCATGATTGTGTTGCCGTATGGCTCATATTAATTTAGTTTTATGTGTACTCAACTTTGGCACGGTTGTGTACATTAATTCTGTAGCCCCATCCTGGCCCGGGTTTTTCTCCGTTTTTCCTTCGGGTAGAGGCGGATTTCTTATACAGGTTCTCTAGGCTTTGTCTAGGGGCGTGTTTATTGTAACAATAAATCGTGAATTTAGTGTTTTTTCAACTCTTATGATTTTTAAACACTATACTCAGAATAATCTATAGTTCGATAATAACTTGTACATGTAAATTTACAAACATATTTGCGTTAAATTACAAACATATTGACATTATATATGTATTATAACTCGCAGCTAACTTTTTATCTTATCTAGGAACTTTTGCTGAAATTTTTGAATCCGCCTCTGCCTTAGGGCCCTTGATCGGAATTGATGGGATGGTCCCTTGCTTGCTTCCGGAGAGTAAATTAGTTTATTGTCCTCCACGTGGTCATACGCAGTTTGTACTGTTTTTTGATAATAAATTTATTATTATTTTTAAACTTTCTTCAAGTAATGAACGTCGGAAGGAACCTCAAAACTTTCATCTATTTACGCGTTGTTTGCAAGAAACATGCTCAGCTATGAAGTATAAAGCTACCAACTTGAGAAAATAAAATGGAACGTTACCGCGAATAAGGTGTAGAATAACGCGTATTACTGTCATTCATATCACAATGAAATTAATGGGTTGAGACATGTGACAGATCCCCAGTGATCTAATACGTTTTGCAGAAGTATCACCATTACAGTTTAGTATCTTACGGCATAGTTTAAATTTAGATACTTTTTCTTTTGTAAGTTACAATCCAGGTACAGTCACATTAAAAGTTTGAAAATTTGAATGGATTTTCATAATTTACGACCATACCCACTAATTTAAAATGTTTAAACATACTTATCATGCTATTTTGAAATAAATTTTACTATACGAGTCAGTAATCTAATGAAAATGTTCCATAATAGTGCAGTTCATGAACTACACGAAGTCCATTTACTTTTGACAAGATCTTATGTGAAGTACTACCTTAATGTTCAACGAAAATCATTACACACTGATCATGAAGTGACGGACTAGGTGTATTTATAGGATGCATTAAATTTTTTATTGAATTGAATGATTTCATAATCATCATATATATCCTTATAAAAAAATATTTTATGGTTGATTCTGTGTGCATTCGAGAACTGTTTTTTCCATTGATATTTTTTTAATTGAAGTTCCTTAATTTCATAAAACTGCGAGGGAAGATACCCGGTGGTGACGCTGGGAAATATCAGTTATATCAGGAGGGATCCAGGCTCCTTAATTCCCAAGCTCGAATACATGTACTCAAAATAGTCATTCAATTGGTGGTAAAAACATATTGTAAAGAGTTCCCTTAAAAAAATTATGTGCAGTATCATTAAAATCATACAAATTGCAGTCATAATCTATGGCACATTACTTTCAAGAAAGAGTAATGAACAGGATATCGAATACAGGCAACTTCTACTTCCCTTTACTGTATGACCCCAATCATCTAATCCTTGAACTATGTCGTCTCCAGCTAGACACTTGTTATTCTTATCACAAATAACAGCGGCATAAATTAAGGGATATAATTTACGAGTCTCGTCATTTCAGATAATGTCAGGATTAGTAATTCCAGTGGCGCGATAAGCGTAAAATCTGATCACTCAAGATTGACGTAGAAGTAACTGGAGATTCCCATAGACCGGAGACATCGTACTATCTGCATGTAACTCCAGGAAAGTGTGTCAGGAGATAATCGTTTTCCGTTGTAAATATTACAAACTGCCATAACATATTCAATCGTTTGAGGAAGTACTTAACCAAGACTGCTTCTACCAGATATCTAATTATTCATCGGTCAGACGTATCCATAAAAAATCCTCTGGAACCCGTAAGATATTCTTAAACAAGGGAACTTTAAAATACCAGTTTTCCTCTAAGAGCAAGAGGTATCTTCTGGATAGCAATACCTTGGAATGAAAAGATACCGTATTGGTCAAAAAAAATTTCTGCATATCAAAATATTGATTATCAACTAAAAGTAATACAAAAGTATTCAGTATTTATACCATGTGGCGATAAGAAGCGAGATATTAACTAAAATTTGAAAAAATAGGCTAGCGGCATTCCTACATATTTAGCGTATAAACATTTTATTCTCCAAGCATGTACTCTATACACGTGTAGTCAAAAACTGTAAGATTCCAGATATTCTATGGGTTCAACCAGAACGAGAAAATAATTGTATTGAATAATTTTGTAATTACCCCTTGATTTTGTCATTTTTGTTATTTCCCAATAGAGACATCACCACAATCAGGTTTAAAAGAGACAAAATGACATCACATTCAAGAAAAGGAAATTTGTACCTCGAGAACGAACTAAAAGGTATGTGCCACTAAAATCAGGCCAAAGTTAATGTCCCGTTCTTCATGATTATACAACACCCTCTGTTTCATGCTCGCTGTATTATTACGTTAATGATGAATAATTCGTTTGCAACATATGAATTTATTTAGTACACGTTACAAAAATGGAAATTGGAGTATTTTAGAGCGAAAGAAATATAACTTTCACCGGAAAAAAATTGCAAAAGAGAATTTGAGAGTTGTACGATGCACATGTGTCAAATAAAGAAAAAAATTATTTGGGTAGAAATTTGGTAAAAAAGTTTAGAAGAAAATACAGAGGAAAAGATTGCTACCAATCGGAAGAGTATTCCTCGTACATAGAACACAAAACAACCCTTTCGTTCGACCGATTTTAGTGAACAGAACAGGTATTGAGTTTTTACACCATCGTTGCACTGAAAAAGGCTATTGGAGCTTTAGGTTTGAAAGAAGAAAATAATTTGAAATAAGGGTTTCGCGCTCTGTAACCGATGCGCGACCCGTAAAGCAGCGCAGTACACCGGTTTTCGTCTTCCATGGACGCTGCTTGCAGTAAAAAAGTTAGCTTATAGAGGTCAACCGTAAACTATAGAGAACCGTCCTGTATAAAATTCTATTCTATCACGCGTAATGCGCAAAACAGCAAGAGCAAGTCCAAGTTAACACGGTCGCCGAGAGAATTTAGGGGGAATAGAGCAAATTATGGAGCATTCTGCCCCTGCACCGCCTCCGTTCGGTTTTTTGTCAGTTTCTCCAAAACTTTCCGGGTACAACGCCAAGTGATTAGAGTAGGACTTCTTCCTGTGTTTGAAGTACGAAGACTGGTTTGAATAAGGTGTGACGGAAACTCTCACTATCCAAATATAGTAAATTGGCGATCAAACGTATTCCAATAATATTTTTAACAAAAAAAAAGTGTGATGTAATAGAATTGAAATTTTTTTTCTTCTAAGATACTGTATGTAAAAATTGTAATGCACAGGCGAAAAATGAAAAAGGAAATGGCACGGAACAGTGAAACAAGCGTTCATGAGTGAGAGACATTGGAATAACGTTTCCAGATGACAGGGTAATAATACTTCGTGTAAACAATCAAATAATTGAATATTTTTAAATTTTTGAGAATATTTCGTACATATGAAATTGATATTGAAATGACGATTTATATTCGTCAAACATCGTCGTATTTGACAGGCACATCAGGAAAGTGTTTTATCATTATCCTAAACCGCGCGTAAAAATACCGTTAAGACATGAACGTCGTCAACGAACTGTGTTACATGTGCTCACTTGACAACACACATGCACTAACTTTTTTTTCCATTTTTTTCTCTGTCCGTTCTTCTCTGTGGCTTTCGTAATCCTTGCATCCATTCATGATCCAAAGGAAAGGTGCTCTGATGTCATGAGGATACTAATAAAATTTTAATCGGTTTAATTTAATCTCTCTTCATATCGAGAAACACGGACACTTTTGAAGCTAAGAAAAAAATGCAAGGTCTTAAAGAAAATAATTTTGATTTACTGACGGAATGAGGATACACCAATACGAGAGGATGGTAGAGCTGAGAAAATTACACACAACACACAATACGTACTTGAAATCTGTCCTGGACCACGAATACAGCCAGCTGAAGTTATCCTATATCATTCCTATGTAAATATACCACCAACAAAACTTGCAAAAACTATCATTCTTCAAAACTGCATCAGAATGTTAAAAATATTAGACGCATTTAGTTGTTTGATAAATTAATGGGGAAAAATTATTCGTTCCTTTAAACTATGCAGAAAGTGTTGAATTTTTTAACTGCTTACCAATCAAGAAAAAAACTGAAATTATTTTTGCTTCCACGGTGAGGTTGTTAAAATCTCTTTTTCAGCGTATTACGACGCTTCAGGAAAACCAACAGGAAATCCCAACGAATTAAACTTTTAAATATTCAGACTTAAATGGAAGTCGCGCGTAAGATCATAAGATGGGTGACTCAGCTGATACAAACAATTCCATTATGACTCATTTGTAATATTTCCACTACTCTATTTATTTAAATGTTCTTCAAAATAATACATTTGTAATTATAAAAAAAGTTTAAAATGCAAAAGAATTGCTCTGTTTGGTCTTTGAAAAATGAAAGGATGAATACAATCTTAAAAACGAAAAAAGATGTGTTGACTCAAATAAAAAATGAAAAACTGATTCAAGGTATTTCGTAAACCCATATGTACATACAGAATTGTATGTTGTCTTAAATGTGCATCGTTTTGCATCAAATTTCAAATACCCGCAAATGCCGGAGATTTGACCCCACTCCAAAATAAAATTATCAGTCAAAACATTTCCTATGATATCATTTTCCGATCTATGGACGGCTGAACAGTTTTCTCTTCAGAGAGGGAAATTATCAAAGTACTCGTTTATTCTAGGGAACACTTACTATACCGCGTATGATACTACTTCACCAATATAAAAATTGACTTAAAAATATAGTAGAATTTGTTCGAGAATATTAATTTCAGGCAGGTAGCAAATGTGGCTAAAATTCAATTAAAATAAATATTACAATTATCAACAATTTCTTTTGCAGATTGTCACCGAGCTCACAATTCTGTTAACCTGAAGACATCATTCATGCGCGTGGAATTGTTTCACTGAATTTAAGAGCGCGAACTATTCTCTTGGAGATTTATCACACAGACGAATACATTTTTCTTTCACTTCAAAATCTTCCTTAACCATCTTTAGCATAGTTGTGACCGAGGTTTTGTTATGGTCAGTTAAGCTACATTTAATTTTTTTAAATTAGAGAATGAAAAACTAAACACCCACCACTTCACGTTTTATGAATGATACGATAGTAATTTCACCACTTTTTCCTTATTATGAATTATCAAAAGTTATTTTCCACACCAAACCATAATATCCCTAATAAATAAGACAAAGGTATAAGCCGGTACGCATCAATATCGATTATGAAAGGACAGGCTAAAATTAAACATAGTCCGTTTGCATGGTATGTAGAAACTTTCATGGGCTCCAGTCTTTTCCTCATTCCTCAAAGCAACCAGTCTCTTAAATCGTCTATAGTATACATACTTTGAAGGAGTATGAGCCCGCTATAGTTTAGATAATGGAATACGCTCAATTAACCTTGAGATGCCATTATACATAACGACTGTGTGCAAGGAAAGAATTCAAGAAAATATGGAAAAATATCTAGAATTACTTCAAATTACACCATAACTCTAACCAAAAGTTCAAATTCTTAAGTAAGAATGCTGGCCAACAACTGTTCTTGGACTCAATAAAGAAAAAAAAAACACATGTTTCAAAAAGCATAATTCAAAAATTACATAATTTGTATGATATTCAGGAACACTAATAACTTCAACATGAAACACTCATTTCAGTTAGAAATGAATTAGTACATTTCTTATTTTGTAGTGCATATAAATATACAAAGAAAAAATATCATTATTCAATACGTGAGACAACTATCGCATTGTAAAATAGGATACTAACATCTTCAATAAACTACACGCTTTGAAATTTCATAAAATGCATTATATCTTTCGAAATTTCAAAGTAGAGATTGAATTGTCGCGCTCAAACGTGCATGGAGATACTGCGTCTTTCCTTGGCTACAGCTGCGCTCTAGCAACGCTGATCACAACATCTATATAAGTCACATCCGCGCCGCGAGAGCGCAGAGTATGTATCCCAAGGATACATGGAGGTACAAACATTTGACGGTAGAGCGCAGTGTATGCTTATCACTGCTCAGAGAGCGCGTGTGCGCCGCCTACCCACGCGCTTGTGGAAATGTCACGCGAACGACCAGCTGAGCGCCGCTGGAGCGGCGAAAGTGGAGTTCACGCGGCGCCAGGTCGACGTCGCTGGTTTTTTTAATACCGTGATCGCAACGCCGTATGTTAGGTAACGACCAATAAAATCTGACGGATTTAATTACATGTAGATACAATTTGGTCACCAGGATACACATTACGGGAAATTACGACAAAATTCGACTGTTTTGAAAGTTCAATAGAAAGCTGGAAGAAAGAACATAAATGTTAAGCAACGCCGATATTGAAGACTGGGAAATGCCTCCTACTTTTTACTTTGACAGTGCTAAATGTGTTACAAAAATATAAATAAAGAAATAAACAAGGGGAGAATTGTTTACTTTATTAATACTTCGTCAAATAACTAAAAAAAAGCGTAATATTTTGTGTAAATGTGAATAAATTATTCGATCTCAGGAGGAAAGAAAAAAAGGTGACTTCATATAAATTGATATCATTTTATAATTATTCCTAAAAAATCCCTTCTCTAGCAATGCATTTCAGATATACTAGTTAATTATAAATCATCAGGGTATGACAAGGGAAAATTAATTATAGTAATTGAAATATTATTATTCCTTCCTTAAAACTTATTTTCGATGCTTAAATAAATAAATTTGTCAATCTCTCAAAAGTATTCTCGGTGGTCTTAATCTGCAACTCTTACATTGTAACAATTATATACTCACATTGGACTATCTCTGTTTTATAGACCTTCTCAATATATAGACATATCTCAACCATGCATATGAATAAAGCGCTACTTCTGTGAGATCGCAGCAATGCAATCGCGTGCGGGCGGGCGGTTTCGTCGTCGCCTTCCTGGCCCGAGCCGACCGACCGACCGACCGACCGACGCTAGCTGACCGGCACACGGTGCGTGGCCCTCCCGCTACTCTGCGCTCCGACGCCGCGGGCAAGGCTGCCAATCCGGCAGTTAGTGCCGGTCGACTGCTCCCTGTCGGGGTCCGCTTCTGAGAGGATGTGTTCGTGAATTAGTCGGTACTTCGACTCACGGAGACGTTTTCGGTGAGGATTTGTTGACAGAAGATTCTGCTAGGTAGCGGAAGGAGACCAAATGCTCTATTTTTTTAGAGGGAAAGAACAAATAACAATGTGTTTATGACAACGCCCCGATGTTTCTGTTCCTTTTTTATCAGCAGTTGTTAGGACAATTAATGTACAACTCTCACACGTGAGCCAATCATTTATTCACGTGACTGATGCTTTTTGGGGAAGGAAAAAACAGTCGAAAAATCCAAATAAAAAATTATCGCGGATGAATACCCAATAATCCGGTACACTAACTAAAATATTTTATTACATTTAATAAATTAAAAATATTTAATAAACACAAATAGATAAATATATTAAATATAAGATTTGTCTAGCAATCAAATAAAAAATTAATGAATTATTTCAATTTCCTGTTATTTATTAATGTAATTTTTTCTGTCCTCAATCTAGGCACGTTTGTCTATAATACCACAGAAACCTCATACCGACCAACATTATTCTCGTTTTGTTCTTTAGGTACTTTGATGCGGATTGTTACGATGTTGGCTGGCTTCTTCCCGGAGAGTAAAGTAGCTTAATACACAATACGAAGGCATTCACAGATGTTACTCCTTGGAAATAAAAAAGTATAATAAATTAAAAGAAGTTTCTATGTTGCTCATTGTTTTATTGTTAGAAAGCTTTCTCGGTTGCATAGCAGCCATCGTCAGTACACTGATTATTGAGGAAAAGTTTTGGCAAGTGTACTTCTTTTAATTTATCATTCTTTGACAATGTTGCTAACGCTCCACAATTACCAAGAATAAAACAAGTATATTTTATTTTTTAAAGAAGGAGTAAGAAAAACTACCACGACAGTTTTAATGGGTTCACAAAATTACTCACATGAATTTCCGAACTAACATCACGTATCTGATAAAGAAGCGTATAAACACGGAAGTACATTTGCTCTGCTTCCACCGAAATGCGTGTTCGCCGCATCTGAATCCATGAAGAAAGAAATATTTCAAAATATGGTTGATGAACCATACAAATTTAATAACAAACTGCATAAACTTGAAAAAACTTTTGTAGCATTTTTGTTTGAAGCAATGTCCATAGGATGAGGAAATGTTCATACGACAAAACAAGCATTGGTTGTGGTTTCTGTCAGAAAGTGGCGTTGAGGTTGGCAAGTTGATACAGTCTTCCAATTTATTTCTCCCATTCTCTCTTTAGAAGCCTATTTTATTGATTAAAAAGTGAACCGAGATGAATGAATTGAATCGTAACAATGTTTAGTGGGGATTTTTTCCATCTATGTTTTAAAATTCAGTGAATAGAGCGTCGACCGCGCGAGAGAAATTTTTAACCAGCGAAACAGATACACTCTCCTTAAAGAAAGCCAAGTTTTATTATATTTGAGCTATTTCACACGTCAATGCGTTTTCCAATGTCCGTTCAAATCCGGTATTTTGTGGATTCCTGATCTACATTTCCCGACATTTTGATAATTATACAGAGCGCTCAGAGCTGTGATAGATCAGATGAACCTTTTCAGATTTAAATATAACTAATTTCTCTGCTAAATCATGAAACAGCGAAATACTATTTCTTACTTCGTCGTACCACATGATCATGTAACTTTATAATAGTTGTCGTAAGCATGAATTATAATTTAAACAACTTCACAAGGCATGCCAATTCAGTCCTAGTACTCAACTTACATTTCGTACACTTAAATTGTGTACAACTAATATGATGCATAGGTAAATAAATATAAATAAATAAATAAATTTATTGTCAAAAAAAGTACAAACTGCGTATGACCACGTGGAGGACAATAAACTAATTTACTCTCCGGAAGCAAGCAAGGGACCATCCCATCAATTCCGATCAAGGGCCCTACGGCAGAGGCGGATTCAAAAATTTCAGCAAAAGTTCCTAGATAAGATAAAAAGTTAGCTGCGAGTTCAAAGTAGTGGTTAGATGTTGTCATTATAACCTTGTTAACAAAATTTTTTTACAGAATGTAAATATTCAGGACACAATTATCATGTAAGATTAATTAACAATCCAATTACGAAATGAAAAGCAAAGACTCCTCTCTAGCAGCTTTAAGAGCCCTTTAACGAAACATTATGCTACCGAATATAAACCTGCAGGGCCCTACGAGAAAATTACCTCCTTTCTATAGAACAAATTTCGTCCGAGACCGTACTTCCTGACGTTTCTTTTTTCTGTCATGAATTTAAATTACATTGCAGTCGGCCATCTAATACAAAGGGAGAAGACATTATGCTACAAGATTCGTCCGCACATATTATTACACAAAGGTGGTAATTAAGCTAACATACTAATTGAATCGAGTTAGTACGTTTTTTATGAACTGTCAAAGGGCAGTGTCATGAGATAAAGGGACTAGTTCCATTTCTAGATTTGTGACGCGAACTACGTTGTACGCTTTGTTTGCGAAGTAAAAATTATATGATTCTACTAAGGGTTTCTTTTCACACGTCTTGTTTTCGCTAGGGGGTAGTTCAAGACGAAGAAAGTAAATAAATTAATTTTATAACAAATGATTGTTAGTAAATTTCCCGTGTTCAATTCAACATTGTCATCGTATGTTCTGACGAGATATGAACGATACATTTTTAACACATATAATGTACACCCTCACACCACGACATATCATGCCTAACGTTGTTGTTGCATCCAATGCAATAATTGTTTCCTGGAAACAACGACTCATTCAAACAATGAAATCATTTATTGTATGAACAATGAATTCATACAAACTCGTCACGTTTTATAAGCAAATTAAAACTTCGACAAGGACAAAATATTGTTCCACTAATGACTCTTATTCACTCGACAGCGAAAGACTGACTTACCAAATTATTCTCTGGCCCACCAAACTTATTATTACGGTACAGACAATATGCACAACGGACAATCTTGACAATAAAACGAATGCCTACTGACGTACTTCAACTCGCACCCCCTTATCCACCATAACAAATTATTACCAGATACCACAACTTTTCAATGTACATCTGTTCCAGGAAATAATTAGCTCTTGTTAATTATTCAGTTAAAGTTGGTTATGGTCTTGAGTTAAAGTTTACAGAAATATGTCACAACAGGCACAGAATGTCTCCAATAATTATTTCGTGTATTTCTGTTAATGTAACTCCGTTTTTATTATTTTATGTATTTTGTGATTGTGGAATTTCTGTAATGTGCAAAACAAAATAAATTATGAGAATAAGAGAAAACAATGATGGACTGCCCAATTCTAAAGAACTATAAATTTCAAATTATTCTTTTTGCTTGGTTTAATTTTGACTCACAAAACATCTCAATTTTTCTTCTTACCTTTCTCATGTTTTCCTCGAAAGCCACATGGTTAATCAAGGAAAATTAATTAATATTAAAAAAGGTCCGGTAAATACAATCCCCGATGAGCAAAATAATTTTTCGCAGGCAGCGGTAAATTAAGTCAGAACATACTTTTCTCTTTCCTCTTTTTTCTCTCTTCATATAAGTGGAATTGGAATACAATATTATTACTAAGAAGTACATAAAGAATGCAAGAAAACCTATACACTTTATTCAATAAAAATGTTTGTGATGAAGTTCTACGTCGGACTACTCGCTTCCGGAAGCGGCGATAAACGGCGATATGAATGAAACGTACACTCAAACGGAAAGTTCAAGGTTGTGGGAGATTTCTCCCGCAGGAGCAGTGAAAACTCGGCAAACCCTTCCATCAAGCAGAACGATAGTATGCAATTGAGATGTGTATCTCCTAGCACTCATTCTCTATCCTAATGAATTAGCCCAAGAGCCCATTCGCACGGAGGAAGCGTTTAAGAGAAAGCATATAACACAGAAACAGATAAAAATAGTCGAGACAAAGTTCATTACCATAAACGAACTATAAGATATTAATAGTTAATACTGTATTCAGTAGTTAACTTTCCGCGTAACATATACCACAAATTATCGCAACTCCACTTCTACTAGAAAATTAACATTTTGAATGATTTTTAAAAATGGATTTCAATAAACCATTAAACCATCTTACACACTATATATATATATATATATANTATATATATATAGAACACTCATCCACACTGCATATATCGGTACACTCCCGAGTTCCTTGCAACGCGGATAGTTAAACACAAGCTAAACAGTCTAATAATGAAGAGTTCGGAATAACTTTTTCACATCTCCAAGAGTTTTGCAAATATTTTATTAAAAACTTGGAATGTAAAAAACACTATTTATAACATCAATTCGATTTCACTTCCAGCTTTCCAATAGCATGACTTTATTGTTCACCCACTCGAAATACAAAATAATACTGACCGAATAATATATAAAATTTACGAACCACTTTTCACAAACCCTGATGTAAGGTGCCTAACCTGATCTTCAAGAAAAATACCAATGGCAGAGAAAAAACAAAAAGCTATCACGAAAAAAGACACAAAAGTCTTCCGACTTAAAATGACTGGGAAGATACAACTATCTGGTAATTCTTAGCTCTCACTATACCAACGCGAAGGGAATTTTTTAAAGCGCATGTCTTAACGAGAAGAATTAACTAACTTGCCTTATATGCGTCATTCACAATTAACAATTCAATGTGTGGTTCAGTTAATATATTATAACAATCATAGTCAAATAATCACGACAAACCGAAGGAGACCTTAATAAAATTAAAAATCTGAAATTCCACATCGATATTTTACAACACACTTGATATTCCTTACAAGGGATGTATAAATTATGGGTCAGTTACATTACCCAAACTGGCCACTTCAAGTTCCACATCAGCATCTTACCTGGAACGAATAAAATGGCGTAAATTTAATTGTTCACAAAAGTGAGTCCAAAAACTACAATATACTAATAGAAAACACACAAAAAACAAATAAAAAAAGTGAAATTAAAATAATCGTCGTTGGATAAGGGGAAACATGAATGTGTATTTTCTTAAATTTGCAAGTAAAAATAACGAATGGCGTCAAGTTCGGTCTTATTACATGTTGTTTAATATTTGTTACGCTGAATTAATGTTCGTCGAAGGGCTATTGTATTATAATTCAAATCTTAATGAAAATGAACTGTTTAGGATTTCGAAGGTTTCTACATTACACATTTGAAAATTTAGTACAACCTGTCAAACTATGCAAAACATACCGATTACGCATCCCCCCCAAAATTTCTAGTTTCATGTATCCAATTTCTCGTGTGTCGAATAAGGAGCAAAATTAAATATTCGAAAACAATTTTAACTTAGTTTCCATTCCATTTATAGCTCCGTTAAACATATTCAATAAAAAAGTTTGATGTCTTTTGCGGATCGAAAAATGACTGTCACGATTTTATCAATGACAGAATTTTACTATAGAATGAGAAAAATTAAGTTTAATAAAAATAACTAGTGTGATTAGTGTGGATGGCAACTACACCAACACGTGGACATATTAGGATTATAATATTTTGATCGACTTTGTAACTATTATTGTATATTTTTAAGTAGACCTTGTGTTTTTATTAGCACACTATGTTCCGACAGCTTCTTTCTGTCATCATTAGAAAACAAATACAAAAATAATACAAATATTAAAGTAGACCAGAATATTGTCAATAAGATAGAATTCTCACGATTATAAACAGCACAAGGTTAGGAACACTGATGTAATGTTAGACAATAAGTTTAGGTCAAAATTGTAAAGACTTACGCATTCTCCAGTATATTGCTACATCCAAGAAAAAAAGTTATACTACTCTAAAACACGTTTAGTTATTATAAAGCAGGTATACTCAATCCTTGTCATCCTCTATTGAAATGAACAAAATCCACGATGGAAACCTGTATATTCATAAAATGATATATTCCGCGGTTATAATATCAAACTCACTTCTAAAACATTAGCATTTTCTGTTTTCAGTAGATTGAAAAGCATTCACCCCATCCTGGCCCGGGTTTTTCTCCGTTTTTCCTTCGGGTAGAGGCGGATTTCTTATACAGGTTCTCTAGGCTTTGTCTAGGGGCTTGTTTATTGCAACAATAAATAGTGAATTTAGTGTTATTTCAATTCTTATGATTTTTAAACGCTATA
>NNCF01130299.1:717746-740884 GCA_002313205.1 Laupala kohalensis | reverse complement strand
TTTTGCTGAAATTTTTGAATCCGCCTCTGCCTTAGGGCCCTTGATCGGAATTGATGGGATGGGCCCTTGCTTGCTTCCGGAGAGTAAGTTTAGTTTATTGTCCTCCACGTGGTCATATGCAGTTTGTACTGTTTTTTGACAATAAATTTATTATTATTATAAAAAGATATATGAATGTGTAATTTAGAATAGTTTTTACAAATGACAGCTTCATAACACCCACAATTAAAGCAAACAAAAAAATAATGAACTTTATTCTCAAAAAATATTCCTACTTACCATAACAGACACGACTAAAGATTTTAGCGAAATACCAATAGCGAACACACTTTCCTCCTATCGTATGAAGTTAAACTAATTCGCGTTTTCCGACGTATCAAAATGAACTCTCGACCGTCTACTTCAGACCACAACAATAGCACTTCTGCAAACGTCCCAATTAGTTCAGCTGCACTTTCACTGTTCGTCAGTAGTTGAATGTCGAACGTTGTAATAAAACTGAATAGGAAAAATTACTAAAACGTACCGCCGTGACACACCATACTGTTGACAACACAATGCTTAACGCCATCCTTGCACGAAGTAGAACGGAAATAATAAGTGATATAATGCGATAAGTTTTTTTTTCTACTTTTCGATTAAACATGAATTAGTTTGACGCATCTATTGTATTCGTTGAAACTCAAGTATAAATAAAATACAATGTATTCGTGAACTGACATTTCCTATTCACAAACTACTAAGCTAAGTTAGCTTTTTTAAGTAACAATGTTAGACGTATGCGTGAATTTATGTATGTACGTATGATGAAACCTTTAAATTTTGTCTCCCCGATAATTCGAGAGAATTTCAATATGAAATGCGACATAAATGAGTTGAACCGCTTATTTTTTTATCACCTCGGATACCTAAATTTTCGTTACGCAACTTTTGACCATTTCAATAGAATACTTTAAAATCTAAGGTACAATTGAATGTATTTGAAAAATTACTCGTGTTTGGCTTTTGTTAAACCATTCAAACTAAATCTTTTCGTAGTTCGTAGTATATCACAAATCAATACAAAGAGACTTGGGAACTTCAAAACCCAAAAATGAACATTCATCTTCCAGAAAGATGTGATGAGGCAATAATCGGATTGAAAGAATGGGAGGTTTTCCAACTCATCGTGATATTTGTCTCAATAAATCTGGCTTCACCATTCTCTCCAGGTGCATCACAGAATACCGCATTCCTCTCAACTCAAACAATCGAAACACAAGTTTAGAAGAAGAAAAAATCATAAAATATATAAATTATTAATAGCAGTTGTAGCGTATATATCCTTTTAAATTGAAGCCTGATTAGTCCAGTCTAGACTTTGTGCACAAAAATCAAATGTACCGAAAAATAAAACATTTAAAAAAATTATTGTAAAATTACTAGAATCGAATAATCACACGTAAAATATACATCAAATGTATCCACAAATTAAATACCATATGATGTAAGTCAAACTAATCGAGAAAAATGTATATAGCAGAAATTCAAATAAATTGAAAAATTTAGTGTATCTAAAGACAGAACTATAAAATTAACTGGGTGCGAATATTTTATCTCCACAATAAAAACAATCACCAATGATAAGGTTAAGTCATTGGAACTAATAAAACGAAGCATGTGAAAGCATGAGCGTCTATTAATCCTAAGGTTACTTCTGCAATCTGCAGCACGTGCTTGCAGGCGCTCTGGCGAAGACATGGCAGAGTGCAAAGCCTTGTATAAGTCTGATGGGGTCACTAACACAGAAGCTTAACGTAAACTCCCTGCCCTGGTCTGTTTCCTGGTTTCATTATTTCCTTCCCCATTTGTCTTAATTTCTTTTGAGAGTTTTATGAGAAAGGATGGACCACATTGGGCTAAGAATGAAAATGACACATTTACTCCCTTGATCATACCAAGCGAAAAATGGTTTGTGGGACGTTTACTCAGAAAGGTCTAATGTAAAACTTTTAACCATGATACATTCTCTCCCAGGGTACTCTGTTTTGACAGTAAACAGTATTTTTATAGTTCAAAAACAATATAGACCACACAATTATCTAAATAAACTTAGGTTACTTATTGAAGCTATTCTAATATTGAAGAACGGTGTACTCTGAACACATTTATAAACTGCTGCGTATCGGAAAAAGTCTACAATGCCATCCTNAAACTTAGGTTACTTATTGAAGCTATTCTGATATTGAAGAACGGTGTACTCTGAACACATTTATAAACTGCTGCGTATCGGAAAAAGTCTACAATGCCATCCTCCTCTCGTTAACGTATTTTAGTTTCTTCGTTAAGTTTGGTAGTTTTTTCAGCCTAGGTATATGAAATATATTTCTTCTTAATAAGAATCAGAGTGACATGAAACATGTCATTGCAGGTATAATTTTACGAAGAATTTTGTGTAACATGGAAATTATTCATAAAATACATTTAGCTTGTTCGGATAAAATTTTTGGCCTCTGCGGGGAATAACCGACAGCCATGGCGTAGTGGAAGCGTCTCTGTTCCCAACGTATTGCTGAGCGGATTTTGATTCCTCATTCGTTTGAACTGGGTGAGGTTTTCAGTTGGGGTATCGATTCCAATTCCGTCATGTCATCCACTCAAGTGTCGGTTTAGTACCTTTGGTTTAGTACCTTTGGTATCCCGGAAACTCAACATCTCACCTTCTGAATTCCGTCTCCCACGATACCAAAGTAGTCATGTAATTGAAAATAATTAAGAAAAGAACATCGCCTAAATATCCATTTGGCAGATAGTTATTTCCAGGCACCGCAACTCAAGTTAATTCCACGTTGATACGATTCGACAATTCGGAAAGAATGCTGGACATCGTTTTCGGTGTTTTCTTAGAGATAATATAGTCAATAAAACAAAATACATTACGCAATTCACTCTCTTGAAGAAGCAATTGGTGAGAAACTTAGGAGACTGAAACTTATTCTTAGAATGGCGACCATATTATATTTTATGAATGTTTACAGAATCTACTGAAATGAAATGACATTGTCTTTTCCGAAATCAATTCTGTAGTTTTTGAAGAAAAATAACCGCATGATACTGATGTACTCTAATCATGTCTTGTACATTACCGTGGAGGAGAATTGTGGTTACAGACTACATTAAAAATGTTCTTTCACATAACTTAAGACGAAGTGATGTAAACCTGCATCATATCACTTGGCAGAGCGTGACATGTTAGAACATAAAGAGAAAGCCTCACTGCCTGTCTCAGGAGACTAGGCACCTGAGTGTGTTGAAGCGACTGGAAAGGAGCATTCAGAATGACGTCAGATATATCGCGTCGACGAAGTAAGTGACAGGAGTTCTGCTGGCGAAGAGACAGCAAGCGTGAGGCATAGTGACGGTATGCCACCAGCGACTTAAAGAAAGCGAAGAGATATCTTCAATATTTCATAGAAAATCTCAGAGAGATTGAATTTTCTTTTTAATGTTCAAGTGGAGATGCGGCCAAGATTATTTTAGACATTTGCTCGGCCTATGTTACGAAAATGGACGTCGTATTTACCACAAATAATAAATAGTGTACATAACTACACTGAACATTTACCATAAATTCTACAATTCATTATTTATTTAATTATTTTACCATAAAAACTAAAAAATACATAGTTATACGAGATCAAAGTTCATAGATTACATTGCTTACCATACACTTTGGTATTGATGAGAAAAAACATAAATCCATTTCAAAGTTGCTTTCAACACAAATTTCAGAAGTGACATAACTACTAACATTTCAGGAATATTAACAGTAACAATAGATCACTTACATGTATCTAAAGTAATAGTGAATGGCTGAATTGGCTGAAAATTCTGTTTCACTGAAGTATATTACTGCTGGGTTTTCAAGGTCCGATAACACTTGTTACATTCGAAAACATGGCAATAGTAGAGAGGTTCCAAGTCGCCATAACATTTACGAGTTAGAGAGGAAAGAAATTTCGAAGTTTGACCGCTGTTGTCATAGATAACGGACTCAAAGATACGTTCATCGGCAATGTTGTAAGCTGCTTTAAATCCTTCTTCTTGAATATATTACGGTGTCATCATAAACTTTTAGCTCGCTACAACCAGGTTAAAATTGTTGTAGTCTTCGAGTAAAAGAATAATAGGAAATTTATTTTGGTACAAGTCAATTCTAAAATTATTACTCAACTCAGGAAGGTATAGAAACAAAGTTCGTCCCCACAAACCAAAATAGAGACGAAATAGATTCATAAGTTATTATCTATAATTTATTCATACATTTTCAACATATACCAGAAAGGAATCAAATCAGCGTCCGTAGACAAACGTGGAGCATAGAAAAGTCTCTTAAAATATTTGACATTGTCAATGCCTAACCTCGCATCAAATTAAAGATGAAAAACATTTCGTATCGATGTGCTATCCGGAATTACGGCAGAAGAGAGTGATAAATACCAGTCCCAAAAGTGGAGCTGAAAAAACCTCTAGAATTTATTATCTGAAATCTGTCTGGTATTTTGGATACTGGAGTAACTCGCAGTTACTTTTTGTTTGTCTTCAAAACAAAGCATACACGGCATGGGGACGAATGAGTTTTGTCACTCATATAGTTTGGAACCCGCATGTTAATAAGTGTTTCTAGACTTTGATAAAGCTTCCAACCTATAATGGGAGAGGACGCTGTCAGATAAGTTGGACATAAGGTACAGAGATAATATCTTTATTAGTGAAGAAGGATGATGCAATTGGAGATAACCAAGAGGTTACCGCAACAGGAGCTGATGCTACTCTGAGATATTCAAGTGTTTGTTGGAAAGCAAAGTCTGAGATAAACACAACTACTATTGTAAAATAAAGTATCATCGCAATCCATAAAGTCAATCATATGCGATAAGTCAGAAACTTAAGGGTTCCAACCTAAACTATGAGTGCTTACCTATTGACATATCACGATAAATTCCCCCAAATAGGACGGATTCGCTAAAACACAATCCTAGTCAGATGGAAGTAATCAGGCGAGTAGTGAGAAAAGATCAAGTTTCCTACGGAACTCAACATTTATTCTCCCCAAAGAAATAAGGTATAAATGTGATCTATTCATCAAAATTAATGGGGTGGTAATTCGGGGTACAAAAGCATTCTCTTTTACCAGGCGGTTTTGCTCACTTTCATTTGGACATGACATCGAGATGAGATTTGGTACTCAAAGGTTTACGTTGCTTGAACCAGAAAACTACGAACTAGTGAAGCTGGATGGAAAAATCTAAGACGACTTTATAGGTCCATGATACTGGTCGATATATTGGTTTTTATTTCACATAATGTATTAAAACATTTCAAACTCAATATAATTAAATGAACAATGACATTTTAACGATGTTTTGGATTTCGACCTTCAGCTATTCATTATTACGCCAAGATTCATTTCGAATGTCTTAAACCAAAGAAATGTTAATTCTTACGAACGGTAGAGATCTGCTGGTATGTTAGATTAATTCGTAAAATCCGCCGGCTTCTTTTCATCCTTTATAACATCCTCGCTGGTATCGGTGTAAATGAGACTACATAAAAATGTTTCAAGAGAAACTGATCAATCAAACATCATTCCTCTGATCCCATAAGAATACGCAGTGGTTACTATTTGAAACGATGAAGACGAATGTAGAGGACGGAGGAAGCGATGGTATCAAAAATACTCTCCGCAGGATGTTCGTCTCCGCATGATATTGATTCTGGAGAGAATTCAAAGACCAACTCGACGTGCCTCCACTAGTAACGGAAACTTCGTACAGTGGTCTCCATCTTGAAATTTTATTAATAAAACCTATGTTAAAATCAACCAAGAATTCGGTAAATAAATGTAGATCAAATCATCAAAGTCCCAAGTATCTTGTCGGAGATTTTGATGAATTATTCAAAATTAAATTTTGGAGAGTTTCGTAAAATAGCTATTTTAAGTCGAAATGAAGAATTGACTTATAAAATTAATATATTAATATTATAAACATAACTGGTGTCACGTGTTTTGTGAATTTATATCATTTACCTGATGAATTTCCTCTCATTGAAATATTTCAGTTTAAACATTTGTAAACAAAGATATAAAAAGTTTCCACTGTCGTAACGTTCAAATACTGCCCTAATTTGGAGCTATTATAAAATAATTGTGATTCAAGCCATAAGTATGAAAAGATTAATGTGATCAAATAGTTTATAGCCTCTACCTTCACTCTTCTTCCCTTCGAAAAAACGAAAATTACTTCAGACTAAAGTAAATAATGACAGAAAATATCCAACGCCTTTATATAATCAGAGAATAGTTTACTTAGCACATCTTCCCCAATTCCAGCCATTATAGTCCTATCTCTAGATCATATATTCAACTATTGTTTCAATTCACCTTATTATTTACAGTCCTGCTCCCACTTATCATCACAAACTTATATCTTTTTCCTTTGTCCAGTTCTTTCGATTTATCGTTTACTTATGCTTCTTATTATTCAAACAACTCTTCTTTTTATTCTCACGAAGCAAAACATTATTGAATGCTATACTAATACTATTGCTTATTTTACAAATGACAGGCTAATTAGTAGACTAAGTGTTTATAGAAAAGTTGAATAATAGGCAGTTGTTTTAGTAGAAAAGTAGAAATTTCGTTTGGCATTCTAGTCTTTCGGCCCACAGCACGACTTTTCCACCGCTTCTGCTGATACCACGAAACGCCGCATGAGGTCTCTTCTGCAGACGCACAGTTCCTCTATGAACACATTCTGCTCCTGGCAGCTCCGGAGGGGCGGAGTTTAACACAAAGCCTCGGAGAGGACTGAACGCGATAGGTTTAGAGCGACGAAATATAGATGTACCTCTGACCTCACAGCATGACCACACAGAAGAGGCAGGAAACGAATGATAGGGAGAAACCTCCACTCGGAGCAACCGTTGGCGAACTCCAAGAGGAGGAAATTGGTGAAAAATTAGATTTGTCTTCTTTTCAAAGTAAGTTTAAGAACCTGATTATTTGCGTTAATGACAAGTAAAAATTAAATATGAAACGCAACCAACATTACAGTGGTGCCGTGCGAAGTATTAATATTTCTCGAAAGAAATAAGCGAGGGTTCTAGGACTTGTAAGCATTCAAGAAGCACTGCTCTGTATACGGCTCCTTTTCTAGAATTATAACGATATTACTCTTGATTTTTGGTTACGTCATAATTAACCGTATTTATCCACTGTAAGAAAAATTGGAAATGGCAACAAACAGGTAAAAGTACTGTAATTTCCGTTCCTATTAAGTCTATCAATACTCTAAATGTTAGACATGTCGCACATTTCCAAAACGAATAAACAAATAATCATTTAATAATCGGGAGGTTTCTAAGAAATATTAATATCTTTAAGGAAAATCAAAGTTAAGATAATATTACTTGGCCTCATAAGAAAATAATGATTCTGTATCTTACACACTGGTTCTCGTGATATATTACGACAATGCTTAAACTGGAAAGTTACTGGTATAGATTAGGATCAAGGTAGCACCTATTAGCATTTTCGTAAAGCAAAAAAAGGAAAACAATCAATCAAAAACGGTGCATCGCAAGTATACTCAATAGTACACATGTTGTCTATTAAATAAGTAGCATGTTCTATACTCAATGCATTCTTGCATAAATTCCTTCAGAGGTTTGATTAACTCATAGGAAAATTCTCAAATTAATATTTTCATTATTTTTTTCATATTTAGAATTAAGAAACCTTTAATCATTTTAACCGCGTTTTCTGCTTCTTTTGTTCCCATTTAAACGACGCTTCTGTCATCCGTGAGATACAACTGGTGAGAATACTGGGAACATCAACTTAAAAAACAAGTATTCCGGCTATAATACATGATGAATACAGTGTTCGAAAAGATAATGGATTCAGAAAGTCAACAAAACACCTGGTTGAGCTCCTCCCATTTGAAATACAAGGTATGAAGCTACAATAGCTAAAGGCGGGTTGTAAATGTAAATAAGTGTGATTGCAAGGTGTATGCATGAGAACAGGATACTTGTTTCGTCAGTACGTAAAATTCCGAGATCTTCAATGATGAGACGCCGAAGCCAAGTAATGTGCCGCCCAAACTACGGAAGGTTCTAATATCGTGAATTTACATCCGTGAGGTGATTTTCAAGACGGAAGTGTGTAAAAAAAATGTGAAGAAAATTACAAATAGTACTTCACAGTTCGTTAACCTTTCCCCTAATGTTTTACAGTTTTGTGTAGAATTCTAGCTATAAGAAAATGAAGTCTGCATTAAATGCGACAAAGGAGAGAGGGACATATCCCGTATATTTATTGGTACAGAAAATTACGTACTATAAATTCTTGAAAACTGCGAAAAATTTTCAACGTCTTGACCGAAAATGAAGTATAACACAAATGTAATTTTCATCAACATATCCTGAGAACGTTTAGTCTCAATTGACCTATTGTAGTAATCATGAAATCGCTGAAAACAAATGTTCCGCAGAGGAATAAAAGCAGTATTTACTAAAGTATGTTACGCCATAATTATTCGGTACATTCAAATTATCCTCTGCAAAATTAAAAATGAAATGATATAGTCTATTCTATGGTAATCGCTTAATATGCAAAAAAGTTTCCGCTCACTTAGCGAGCATAATCAGTGTTAGAAAAAATACAAAACTACAGATTTAAAATTGTAAAATCAAATAACATTAGCGAAAATATTAAAAAGAACTTATTTTTATAATTTTTTTGGAAAAGTAGGGGTGGGGAAACTTCAGGTATGATAAATGATAATATTTGTGAAGATTAAGAAATGAAATGCGATGAAGAAAGCAAAAGATGCAAGGAAAGGCACGAATCATGACATTTTGCGTATCAAACCATTATAAGAGAGCATTATACCATTGTATTACTTTATTTTGCTGGGACAACCTCTGTCTATATGTCACCTCATATCAGTCTGTTACAAAATTCATCTACGAGTTACCGGAAGAAAAACAACTACTCAAAGAAGGAAAATATTATACCGAAATATCTTAGTTTAATGTTTCTTACAAGAGCGTGTGTAACAAAAATAAAGTTAAAAAATTGTGTATATTTCAAAAAGGGAGCGAAATTCTTTAAATTATTCTTTTCTTAATCACAACTTGAGACGTGACATATGAAATTTCTTCTTCGTTCATGAACTCCTCCTGCTTGGCATTCATTATTTTTCCCCATTCCCGCGCACGTAAACGGAAGTAACTCTATCGTAAAGTCTTTCAAAGTTTGCACCCTTCCTTACGCAGTACGTAATTTTTATACTCCGTAGAGTACTCATGTCATGGAATATTTAAGACAAAAGCACCTTTTAACTTAAGTCGGGACGCTGCAAAAACCTCTCTTTTCTTCGTGAACATTTAGACTGCTTGAGCTAAGACGTTAATGATTTTTTGTAGTACTTCCGCTCCGTTTAATCATCACACCAATCATATATAATTTTCGTCTAAAAAATGTTAATAAGTTTTTTGCAGTAGCACACAAATGAAGATACAGTGACATTTCAATAGTCCACACTAATTGAAATTCGAATCAAGTCGGACACGCAATTTTGGATGATTAGCTCTGTAGATCAGGAAATAAGAAATTTGATGAAATTGAACACACGAGTACCTGCTTATGTAGGACTACTGCACATCAAACACAAGTACTTTGGTTCTGGATTCAAGTTTCTTTTCGTTAGTTTTAACAACTGTGTACATTTTTTGCCTAATATACACATTTCTTCTGCAAAATAATACAGATGATACATTAACTATCTTCTGAAAATACTGAAAGCATATGACAACTTTGAGTGGTGTAAAAACTCGGAAAAAGAGTGTTTTATTTTTCGGAAATGTACCATTCACTTACCATTTGTATTCAACTTATAATTCTTAATAATGTAAGGTGATTGTGCGAGGTTTTTTGATATCACTTCAACAAATTAAATTTCCCACAAATACGCTACAACAAAAAAGTTGCTACTCCTTCGTATGCACCCCTCCTTTCATAAAACAGGCCATTAAACTTCTTTCTTTCCTTCCTTCCAGTTTTAAGTCCGTCTGAGACAGTGAGGTACATTTCTGATGCACCCAGCTTCTCACAAGAAACTTACGACGCACATTTCTGTTTCCATGATATTTATTCATCAGCTTTCCCCTTGCTTCATCAAAGAGTGCTATTTGGAGAATACAACGAACTTTTGTATTGTAGACTAAGAGCACCAATTTATTGAAATTTTTTTAAAAAATCAGTCTCTAAAATACACTTACATGTAGAGTGCACTTAAACAATATCATTATTCTACAATTTATTTATCATTGCGGTGGGGATGTGTATATCACACTCCACTTTTCTTACGATACAAAAAGAAACTTTATTAATGTTTTCTTTTAGTAAATACTGATATTCAGGTTCAAAATGAAAAATAACGAAAGGAATGAAGCAATCAAAGCTATACTTAGGATCTGGACGTTCAATTCTTAAGTTTTCTTTATTCGGGTCATTCCATGTCAAATCAACACAGGGTCAAAACCTCACCATCTCAGATTTAAAAAAAAATTGTAGAGAGGTAGTCATGGTATAGAGTAAGAAAAGTTCCAAGCATTGTTGTAAAATTTCCACCCGTTTGTAAGTTACAACTATGTAAAGTTTAAACAAAACGCACCAAAACTGCTCTACACAAAACTTTTGAATTGCTCTGGAAAGTCTCCTAATTGAGATAGAGACCTGATAGAGGTGTCACTTTACAGATTATTTAATGATCTTTACAATTTACAATATATTACATACGTTATGGAGAAAAAAATTAACTTGTTCAAAATCAAATTTTGGTTTCAAATTTCTCAAAATGCGCCGCTTTGAATTTTTTTAAATTGTTACTAGAAATAGTTTATATCATTGTTAATCATCTGGGGAAATATGAATGTGGGATGAAAATGGATTCAGTGTTACAACAATAAAAGAATGTATTTTCTTGCCGCATACCGCGTGCAGAACTAGAATTTTTCTTTAAATTTTTTGCTGTATACTATTATTATGTTAAATAATGCTCCAGTATGATAATAATTATGAAAAGGAAAGATTTAAAATAAGGTACTATTATCGATTATTTCATATTACATTAGGTATGAATTACTTCATATTACATTAATATCCGATAAAAGATGAGGAAAATCTTTTACATAAATATAAATATCTGAAATGTTAGTTTTGAACCCTAAAAAACCTTCGGAAGATGAATACGTAATTCTAAATAAGATACTAATGGACACTATTCTGCCAGATACACATTATATATTTTCATCTCTACGCGATTTCTATATCCTCCTTACTTCTCACTTCGTTCAAATGCAGGCTTACTTTAAGAAATTTTTTAGTACATCATTTTCCGTTATTCTTAGTTCTTGTTTCAAGCCTTAACTACAATATGCTATGTTTTGAAAGGTTTATAATATAAGCATCTCCATTCATAAACGCTTATCTTTTTTCGTACACATGATCTAGGGAAAAATTACTTTTACTTCTCTCGTCGGTGAAATATGTAACTCTCACTCAATCTCTTCTTCAGAATACATATCTTCAAATTTCCAATTCCCAACACAACCCTGAACACAAGAAAAGAACACACTAGTTTAAGAATATTTATTATTTAAGAAGCGAAAAATATCACTAAAAAGCATAAAACCCTATCATTAAGCAATAAAACGTGTAGATTAAAGAAAAATATTAAAACCCAACACCAGTTTTCTTAGGTTTTTCTAACTCCGGTCATGACCCAAATTCCCGCGGTTTCCTTTTTCTTCTCACTCAAGAATAACACGATGCTAAATGCTTCTTCAACTTCCTCCGGATACCACTTCTCCTTCCTTTTCATAACTCCTCTAATCTTGTTCTATTGTCATTCCACCGTCGGCTATCTCCTTAAACGTGAAAATGTAATTCGAGGAGTAGACGCATTTGTTTCCCACTTCCAAGCTAATCCTACTTCCCACGCCTTTATTTCCAGTTTTTAATTCCTAGTTTTTCTCGTTCTCTCACCCCAGTTCTGTAGCTCACAGATGCATTTCCCTGCTTCATCCCACTGTTTTACTTTACGCCACGTCAAAGCCGGGAAAGACAAAAAAACAACCAGCAGGAATTTGTCGATAGTTCCGCAGACATTTGTCTAGCCAACGTACCTAAAGAAGAGCCCTGCTCATTCTCCTATATAAGTCCCTGTCAAAGGTAGCCATTCTACTATCGGATTTTTTATCATAGATCTCTGACTTCTAATAGCTATGGAGAGTACAACAAAAATCGCAGAAAAACAATTACCACCATGGGATTTGTAATTTTGCTTTGCATATACACAAGTGAAAAATTTGTTTTCACGATTGAAAATTAATTTTTTTAAACCTAAAATATTTCAAGAAGCGTGATATTTTAACGGTTTTCTCCGATAAGTCGACTTCTTAACTTCTTATAAAATAAACTAACAGTGACAAAAATAATTCTTATTCAGCGAATGATCACTGTTGTATTTGTGATTACATTTATTAATTTCAAGTATCTACATACAAAATGTAATGTTATTAAATGTTTTCGAAAAAACTGCGAAAAACGACCGGTTTATTTCATAAAAAATAATGAAGTCGACGTATCGACAAAAACCGCAAAAAATATCACGCTTTTTGAAACGTTTCTGTTTGTAAAAAATTAATATTATTTTGCAAAAAGAAAATTTTGACTTGTGCATATGCACAAAAAAGTGATAAATCCAATGGTGGTAACTGTGTTTTTCTGCGATTTGTTTTGTACCTTCCACAGCGCTTAGAAGTCAGGGGTCTATAATAAAAAATCCGATAGGAGTGTAGTCCTTTCTCACTACAGCTCGGTATAAAATTGTGCACAAAAGCCATTACTTCTGAGTTTCGGAAATGTACTATCATCTAGAAGGATCAAAATTATTTCAGGTACAGGGAATAATAATTTAAATAATTTCTCACTATTTTTTTTCTAAGATGAAAATTTATTGTATAATGATATAACAATAAAAGTGACTTAACAGTAAACGATTTTTTTTTGCACGAACGTAATTTTATAAATTTAATGGTCATTTAACTTTAATTTAAACATATGATAACATTATTTTAAATATCAACTCTCATTGTACAATTAAATTCGTAGTTTAATATTCTCTGGTTTTAGTTAGTCGAGAGTATTGAATATCTCAGTTCCATCTTCAGAAAGACAAAGCATGAAAATGATAGATATAGTACAGTTCATTTTTATTAACTTTTTTAGTTTTGTTTAGTTTACACAATACTATGCAAATGGGAATATGAAAAACCAATAGCTCGTATACAATTAACCATTTAATCATATATGTTTGAGTGAATTTCATAATATATTTGCCTCAACGATATAAACAATAGAAAATCATATACATATCAATGTGATCATTTCCTTTTTAGCTCATTATGTCATTCAACTTCACCGAAAATAACTTAAAAAACTATAAAAAGTTGACTAAAACTGCACAACAAATCTGAGGGATATAAAATAAATAAATATTTATTAAGCGTGACGAAGTATTTTGTACATTTTTTATCCAATCTTCATTCTATCATCAAACAAGAAAATAAATTGTCTTCGTGGTTTTATTGATAGCTGAAGTTATCCGAGGAAAAGATCTTCTCTATTTATGTAATAAGCTTCTTTTATGTAATAAGGTCGTTACCTCCATAGCGGGTACAACATCAATATTGCATGTGTTATAAAAAAATCACCTAACACATGATCACTAATGAATAAGGATGACTAAGGAAAACGAAACTTATTTTATGGCATCTCCCAAAAATAGAAAGAAAAAAATCACGATTTCAACAAAGAATCGCAAACAAATTCACTCCAGTTCCAAACCAAACCATGCTCCGTTAAAGCAAACCAACAACTGCATTTGTTTAGTCACTGCATTTTTAATCATCTCATTCTATTCTTCTTCAATAATAAACTGAAACAGCACGTAGTAGACCACAACTGTTTATTCTACAATATTGTGTCACTTGCGTTCCAATAGCTATCTATCTTACGTTAATTGTTATCCAATCATGGGATCTTTTCTCTGGTATCTTTTAAACTATCAACACTTTACAAATAAAATCGAAAATATGAAAGAAAAAGAAAGAAAGAGGATGAAGTTAATTTCAAAAAGATGAAATTAGAATTACATTTAAAAGACTAGAAATCGGCAAGGAGAATGTGTTATTTTAAGAGAGCGAAAAATCGTCACTTAAAAAGTATTTAAAACTCTAAATCAAAAAGTATTAAATTTTGTCACGTTCTTATTTTAAAATATTTTCAAATTTCAGAAGAAAGCTTGAACAATAAGTTTAGTAATGGGTATCTTCACATAATGAAAGAAACAGGACCTAACTCATCAGCACTAGTACAAACTAATAAATCTCGGAGAAGTTCTGCACAAAACAAGAGTATCCATAGTTTCGTAAACGAAACGAACTAATTCTTCAAGAAAAATATTTCAAAATTTTGGTACCAAGGCTTGTAAGAATTGATCACACATTAATAAAAAATAATTCATCACCACCTTGTTTTCTACCTTTGCTGTTATCTGATAACGGATAGGGATTCATAAACTCTTCGACGGAAAAAGATCCTGATTTAGATGCTCCCCAAAACTTTCTTTAAACACATTGCGTAGCAAGTCACTTGTACTTCAATATATATAAACGAATATGTTACACTGAAACATACGGATGTTCTAAAATTCTTCATCATATCCTGTATAATTCCCCTCCCCACCCACAAAAGGGCATAATGCATATATACCACACTCTTGTTTTCTTCCGCGTTCCCCTACTCCAAGATCCTCCACCAGCGAAGAGCAGGATGTCATCAGCGAGCGTGCCATCAAAGGAACACAAGGTAAAGGGACGGGAAGCTTGTTCGTCTCGTCAGTCGGCTGCCTTCAAAGAGGAATAGGATTGCCCTTCATCACGTGGGCACAACGCACAGTCACCGAGGATTCCCCCGCGACGGTAGTGATAACAGCGGCAAAGGGGAAGAAGGGCGTGCAGTAAATAAACGCCTACAGTACGACGCGCTATGAGCATTAAGAGCAAGGGAATAGATGATCTTATCCAATACACAGAACGCAGTTTTTATATCATCATAAGGTTTCTGATTTAAAGGTGTGTGTGTGTTGTCGTTTTTTTTTGTTACGTAGCAAAAATAACGTTACGTAACATAAAATATTCAAGAATAATATTTAAAGAACTGGCACTAAAATTTATCAACAGCAAAATGAGTTTTATTTCACTGAGCTAACATTTCACACAAATAAAGAAGACAAAATGATCGAAGAAATATTAAATGATTGATTAACTAAAATAGTTATTAATTAATGCTAAAACTGTGAGAAGAACAAAGAGAAAATTACCATTCAATCCTACAATATTGTCCTTTAACAACATTTTATGAATTATTTATCATGGATGACAATGGAGTATTTAAATGGACGACTGCTGTAAGTGGATTCTCTTTGGAACACCGATTAGTTTTGTCCCATTATTGATAACCGTTAAATACTTTCTTATGAAATCATACTAGGAAATGAATGAATAATAGAGGACACTGGATGCAGTTTACAATAACATTTACATAACAATAACACAACATAACATTTACGATAATAACAATAAATCGTATCATGGAGTTTTGTTCAATATGTATCCATAAAAACACATCTCATTCATAATACGAGAAAGTCTCAAATAACGAGAGTACCAAAACTGGCGAATCAATTATACCATTTATATTCATCATTAGTCTGTCAAGCTCAGGATGTTGACAGAACAAATGAGCTGAGCCCCTCAAGAAACCGGAAGCAATTGTTCATGCTTTATGGACACAGGGAGGGAGCAGGTAATGAATGGATGATACGGGAACAGCACTGCTGATGTTGTGAGGTAAAAGAAAACAAGAGTTTGAAAATACGAAACCTATAGAGAGAAAGTATTATAGAAATAGAATTCAAAGAAACAAAAACTGCTGTATCCCAGTGGGGAAAGTCTATCCTGAAGATGTCCTAGGATTAATTCCAAACTTATCTGTTGAAGATCACCTGTCAAGAACATTTATAAGATATATCTACTTTGTGTTTACGGAATTAATATGTGGAATACATGTTTAAGATGATCTTGAATAACCTCATTTTCTCTGTGAAAGATATCCAATGAACGTTTTAGTTCGTACATTAAAGATCATCTCCAGATAGTCTGCAAGATGTCTGCAGTCAGTACTATTAACTTAGTCCTTATTATATCTTAAGAGGATAGTCTCTACGGTATCTACTCAGGATATCCTTATTTCGTCCGCGGAGGATTTATTGTGAACATTCATAGTTCATACATTGAAGATTATCTCGCGATAGTCTGATCCATGTAGGCCACAACATGTCCTCAGGTCGTACTTTTGACGTAGTCCTCACTTCGTCTTTTGAAGATAGTCTCTTCGGGATCTCCTGAAGATAAACTAATTTTGCCCTCTTAGGATTCCCTGTGAAGATTTCGTTATTCATGATGAAAATCTCTCGACGTAGTGAGAACAAGATAATCCGTTACTTGCCCTCAGCATAATCAGTAGTGGCTTCATATTGCTATTGAAGAGGAGGGCGGGGAGAGAGAGCACATTTGTATTTTCGCGTCGGTCCTAACAATTAAGAACAACGCATTCATTTCTTTCCAATAAAGTTGAACAATCAGAAACCTACGACCTTATTCAGTAGCATCAACGGAAGTTTCGTTTAAATGTGGCCGTTATCCTTTGGTCGCCACGTGACGATTGCAACAGCACTGAAACTTCACATTAGCTCCCGACAGTATCATATTACACTGTTGAAATTTCTCGTCGAGCTGCGAGGCGTTAGTTCTTGACAGTAGTTCAATGCGTGTGACAGCTTGGCGTCCGGTCGCATTATTTTGAGGTTTTCTTTGGTGAGGAGAGGGAAATACTACTTGCACTTGTGTTGAATATTCGTCAAAGGGAAGCTATTTGTGCCTAATTACATTCCCGTTAGCTATCTGGATATTTCTCCATTCCAGGTAAGTTGACTGTTTTCTTGTAAAACCTAAATGCTACCTTCCTAAACAAGCATATTATCCACCACGTGATCATACGCAGGTTTTAAAGGTTTTAGCTGGTTTTTTTAAAGCAAAAAAATTGAATTTCTATTTCAAATTTGAAGCTGAAAAACGTATTAAGTATTGGAACAATTTATTTCTTTTGTCAAAAAGCAACCCCTTAAATCACACGTTACGCTATTCAAAGCACTGTAAGGTAAGGATATATTTTACTGCACCTAACAAAGTGTGAAATTAGGGAATTCCTTCTTCTGGCCATTGTTTGTTATCGAATAGTTTTATAGTTGTTTTTCTTTTCCAAAATAAATTATTCATTAGTAGCGAGAACGGACCATAATGTCATCGATAGATATAGAGTAGAAGGCTACTCGTTGTTTGACAACATGATACACGTCTGAAAGCAAGAGATTCAAATCCAATTTTACCGTGGACTAGCTATTTGTATATAATTTATTTCTCAGATACATAATTTTAAAGTCATTTCGTTTTTTATATTTTATTTTGGTATGTTCTATAATTCTTGATATTTTCAGATAATTCCCCATTGTATTTAATACTTGATAATATGTCCCATAATTCGTGTTTTCAAGTGTCTCATTGTTTGATATATGTAACATGCTCTAAAATCTGCACAATTTATTTTATACGTCATGTATCATACAATATCTTTAAATTTTTGGAATCAATGACTTTGTATTTTAAGTTTTATACCTTGATATTGTAATACATATGATAAGTACATTTTTTTGTAATCTCTTTGACTTGTGTAGAATGTGAATCATATGTATCTTTTATTATTACAAAATACATTCTGGAAATGATCTTGAAGATTATCTTCGTTGTATGAACTCGAAATGATCTCGTCAAGATATAAATAGAACATTGTAGAGATGATTTTAAAGGGCATATCCATAGTATGAAAGAGAGATGATCTAGTCACGATATACATAGGGCATTTCAAAGATGATCTGAAGAGAAACTTGAGATGATCTTATTAAGATATACAAAGGACATGCTTAAGACTATATTCAGGGAGGTCTTCAAGAGTCTATGTGCGCCATTATGATAACCTCAGGATAATCTTATGAGATGTCCTAGAGATTATCTTTCAAGAACATCTTCAGGATAAACTGAGGACAAAGTTTTCCCCACTGGGATTGTAATATACTCTACTCAACATGATTGTGCATGACGAGATATAAATTAATGCCAAATATAAATATGCAAACGTGAGAGGAGTTTCATTAAATCCCCAGAACTAAAATTGTTCAAGGTGCACCAAGGGACTCATCAAGCGACCTGAGATGTAATACCACAATCACTGGGACCATGATTAACAGTTTCCTCCATACCTTCCGTTTCTTTTTAAAAAGTTTCAATAGATGGTAATAAAGAGAGAGCCAGTTTCGCGAAATAAAATACTTGAAAAATTATTCAGTACTTCATGAACTCCTTCCTAATAATTAGGTAGATCTATTCTGCATATAATAATCGGAGAGAATGGTTAAATGCAAATGTATCCTTTACGCAAATCACAAGAAAAGAATGCTACTTTCAAAGGAAGTAATTAATCCAGAATCAACTACGAAAATTCTGTAGATCCACAACAGCGCGAAAACATATTCTTTTCACACTGACAAGACAAAATGATAGATCTAACATCTTCACGGAATTACACTCTTAAAGCAGACACGCGATCTAGCCATAGTCGTGCGTGCAGTTTATCGTCGTGTGCTATTGGAGGGGTTTTCAACTGCCCTTGCCGATGGTTGGGGCAGTCCGACCTTGCCTCACGAAAATACGAGATCTCACTCTCTGTCTTTTAAAGGCAGGGGTGGTACAGCAATATATGTCTTGATAGCAATTGATATAAGTGTCCAACCCATACTATAATCGGACGCATATCAGGGTTGAAATTCTATAAAATTGTACACAAAAAAGGTTGGAGAAACAGTTTACCAATTTATTTACAAAATAGTGCGGTTTATCGAAATGATTTGCTTAATTCATAAGCAAAAATTGACGTAAAAAATATTGAACAGGAGCGCAAAAATTACCATACACATTACTAATGTAGTCGAAGGGGTGACCCGTGGCGTAGTGCCTAACGCGCTCGCCTTCTACCTTTCGGGACGCCGGTTCAAACCGGTCCGGTCCTAGTAGAATCCGAGGTTTTCTCGTTTCCTCTGCCTATCATTCCACCACAACATTCACTCATAATCATTCACCCCCATGTCATTCATAATCACCGCTTCAGGGGAGGTGCGGCAGAAAGGGTATCCGGCACCCTAGTATTCCTCTGCCAACACCAAATGAAGCATCATATATCCATACCCATTCGCCGACCCCACATGAAATGGAAAAAGGCTGGGTTAAACAACAAACGAACATAGCGATTTTTTCACTTCTAAGATTTTTATAATGCAATGGGAACAAAGGCATTGAATGACACACCATATATTTTCTAAGAAGCTATTCCTGCGACAAAAGAAGTCCTCGTTTCCTCGTCGCCATATGGGCAGATGGGGTCAGACTTCTGTCGCTTCGAATACGACGAATTCCCATAAACGCCGGCAGCCGAAACAAGAGGTCGTCAGGAAAAGAAACAAACCCATAAAACGCCTCATAAAAACCCCTTGTGTCGTCTAGAGCCCATCACGGCAGACGACGTGCCACGTCAGGTGCTGGCGATACCACCACTCGGCTGTAAAAGTTATCCTTGCGTTCTCTAGCTAAATCATCAGTTTTGGGAGCAGCATTGACGGGAACAATCAACAAAACGACTTGTGACTGACCTCACTTTCTTAAAGTGTTTTCCTGGCCGCTCCACTATCCCTATTCAAAGGCCGTAAGTTCGAAGTGTCCATTTCAATGTGAATATTTATACGGAGTTTATCACGAGAAGATTACGTTCAGTTGACTTATAAAAAAAGCTCGAATAGCTTTCTTAACTATTTATGTAACTTAAATACCAAACTATGGGTAAACGGAATTCATTTATAGGTCTGCTCTTGGAGTACCGCGAGTTTTTATCCAGCCCCTTCTGCACCAGTAGTGAGTACCACGAGGGTACAATGAAGATGAATTTAAGCTCTTTTAGTAACGAATTAAAAACGAAGCCTGGTCCACTCCCGATTTCATCAGACTTTGCAATGATTTCAACGTACAATTTCAAATAAAACAAAGTACCTACCTTAACCAGATACCTCCCAAATGATTTGCTTTTTCAATAACACTTTCATTCCAAATTCTACTACTATTAAGGTCCATCATATAATCAAATAAAATAAATAATTAACAACGTAGTGAGCTCTTCATAGAAAATTTAAATATTATTCGTCCATAAAAGGTCGTAAGTTATTAATTATTTATGTAATTACACTTCCATTACTTCGGTTTTACATCTTCTTGTTTGTCTCATCAGTTCTTCTGTTCCCATTATTCACGTTCCAGCTTTCTTCAATCTCATCAATTCCTCCTCAATTTAGAGATCTATTGGCAATACACTCAATATCACATCCAAACCATGATCCTATGAGCACCAGATAATTTCAGCAAACACGGCCCTCATGTGTGTTGTAGATTTCAGCAGCTTTTCGTTAACTTTTGCACCCCATATACTAGCACCATACAATATTTTCGGCGTGACATCAGTCTAGTGTGTGACCCCTACCAAAGAAATCGATGGCCTCTATGCAGAGTTTCTTGCCTCCGCGGGAAAGAAGCAACGAACCCTGAGTCCCGCAATCACAGATGGCGGTGCGGTCTCTTAGAGCGCGTGACGCTCCTCCATGCAAGACGCTCTCACAGTGCGCACCATCGAAAGAGTCAAGTTCAAAATATAATTCGTCACGCTCCATCTTAAATATAAAATATAAATTTATTGTCAAAAAACAGTACAAACTGCGTATGACCACGTGGAAGGAAAAAAACTAATTTACTCTCCGGAAGCAAGCAAGGGACCATCCCATCAATTCCGATCAAGGGCCCTAAGGCAGAGGCGGATTCAAAAATTTCAGCAAAAATTCCTAGATAAGATAAAAGAGTTATAATACTAATAGAATGTCTATATGTTTGTAATTTTAAGCAAAAAATTACATGTACAAGTTATTATCGAACTATAGATTATTCTGAGTATAGTGTTTAAAAATCATAAGAATTGAAAAAACACTAAATTCACGATTTATTGTTACAATAAACATGCTCCTAGACAAAGCCTAGAGAACCTGTATGATAAATCCGCCTCTACCAGAAGGAAAAACGGAGAAAAACCCGGGCCAGGATCTTTATAACCTTATTTCTATTAAGGTGTACTATTTTAAAAATCCTTTTTTCACCCATTCTTAACGGATTGCCACAAATGAAGTATTATAACAGATATTCTTTGTATTTGGAAGGAAACTTAGTCTTACATCATCATCATCATTTATTTATCAGTCCGAGTTGCAAAAAACAGATATTCTTTGCATTTGGAAGGAAACGTAATCTTACATTATTATTATTATTATTATTATCAGTCCGAGTTGTACCACCTCGCGCGTATTGGCAACCACTGACGTCCTCTGACTTGGTTGTACAAGATGACAAGAGTGAATGTAATGCTTTACATACAATCTATGCCTTACGCAGGATTCAAACCCAGAACCTTTGGCTTCAGGGAAGATCTTCGCCTCAAAATGAGTGAGTCACCATGTTGGTCTCTTACATCTTTACTATCGCATTCATAATTAGTTCATGAAATTAAAATTATGGGAAGTACACTACCCGAGTGATGCAACTTACCGTTCGGTTCTACTACAATTAACGTCCATTACATAACCTAATTATATCTTTAATTACCGTTTGATTATTCAATAAATTATTCACAATATTTCTAACAGAATGTAAAGGGTAATGCTATATAGGGAAAATGGTTCAATAAAAAGACTCATTCGTAGATCTATTCCTCGTTATTTCTAGTATAAGGGAGTTACGAATTAGATATCTTACACATATATTTAGAGCGGGAATTGTGACAAAATTATTTTAGAGAAATATGTCGTACAAGATTGTACAAGAAGCATTTTTTTTCCTGGACATCATCGTGCTCTTAAAATATTATCTTATCAAAAATGTTTTGAGTTACGAGTTTGCACACATGCTTCGATAAGAACATATCAAGAGAGGTTGTTATTTTATGTTTGATATATTGATTTTACAAGTGTAGGACTAACTTTAGACGAATGATAAAGCATCAAAAGTATGATATCCTCCCATAACGATGAAAATGTTTTTTCACAAGACATATGATTTAAAGATAAACTAAGGAAACTTTGTCTGATATATACAATCTAACTCTGTGCTCTAGGATGTTTAAAGATGAGATGCTTACAATTGTATATTGACTTTTTCTTAAATAAATGAACAAGAATAGGGAAATTAAAACTACTTGGATCAGTTGATTAAAATCCAAGACTTCATTTTGAAGTAAGAGAATCCATGAAAACGAATCAATTGGTTGTGTCATCCATTCTATAGCAATATCCATGATTGTATGGGACATCTCAGATGTTTCACTTCAAAGACAGCGCGAGTGCCACGCCAGCCAATAGTAAATTATTCCGCTCTGGCGATCAGAACGCACGGCTGCGGGATGTGAACCTTACCCCCCACTCTTCATAAAGCTAACCTCTAGAAAGAAACAAGGGAAAAAGCTCACTTTGCATTCAACTCGCTCACTGATACTCACACAGTCAGTAAAATAGGAGATAAAGGAACTTTTTCTAGAAGAACAAGGGTGGAGAAGTTCTGCTTCTCGCTCTGTGGAGAGAACACCTTGTTGTGGTGTCGAGGCGTCACTAGCGGGAGCGATTTGCGGAGAGGCCGAACATCCTGATGAGAGGTCGGCGCCTCAATAACGAGACGAGGAGATACGAGAATCCTAGAGTCGAGGATGTTAG
>NNCF01130299.1:675106-700497 GCA_002313205.1 Laupala kohalensis | reverse complement strand
TTTTATACCTAGGTAATGTCACATTGTACTGACTCGCCCATGATATATTTTTATACAAAATTAGTTCTGTCATATTTTTTATAAACTTAACCAGTCAAGTGATATTCGAGTTCGAAGTTCATAATGTACGAAATTTCATCGTATCTTAGAAACTACTGACTCTATTGAAAAACATTAAATTACTTTTTTGTAGATCATTAAATTTACTGTGAAAATTTATCATTAATAAATATTGATAGATGTTTGTTGAATGTGTTTACTGAAACTTGACGGAGTTTGCTTTGATCTTTGTCAGAGTTGTTGCCAGTGAAACAGAAATGTAAAATTTCGACGTTTGATTTTAACAATGCTGATTATACAGTCTCAGATTGCTGTGAATCTGAATGAAGTGATGCTTAAGCATTGGTAGTCAACATTATTGATAACTACCGGTAGTTCACATTTAAATATCTATACTGTCGATAAATATCGGATACTTTTCTAATCAAACATAATGCAAAGTAATTGAAATAAATAAAATGATTCATACAATATCCATTAATAGATTTCACTGAAAAAGTATATAGATCAATTAACAAATAATATAAATTAATGTTTGCATCTTGTGTCAAAGAATTAAATCTCTAATTATTCAATATCAATCTGCTTTTGAACTCTCACAGTACATCTAATTATCCAAAAATCAATATACAACCAAGCATTTAGTTTCTAAATTACAACACATATTTTTCGTGTTTTAATCTAATTCCAATTTATTAGTTATCAATAGTCTCAACTACCTATGTTTAAGCAACAATTATTGGATGATCAGCAACAATAATGACGCTACAGAACGTGCAGTGGCATTATTAGAAGAGTATAATGCCTGCTTAACCCTAAAATGAAGAGCAGTTTCCGTTTTTACTACAAGTAGTGAAAGAACATCGCCACAAATATCCAAATTGTAATAAACAAATACTATAATTACTATTATTTCATTGGCTAATTTTTTATGTTCAATATGACAAAAAGTAAAATAATTAAAACAAAAGGCAAAAAAAGTAATAAATGATCAAATATTTAAAATTTTTAATGAAAAAAATTGTTTAAAAATTTTGATGAAACATTTTTTTCACTGTCCTTGGAAATAAAGAACGATATTTTACTCCTAAGTAAAGTATTTTTATGTAGATATTATTAGAAATAGTATTAAAGAATTTTCACAGTAAATTTAATGATCTACAAAAAAGTAGTTTAATATTTTGCAATTGAGTCAATAGATATCGTTGTAACATTAATGATACGATGAAATTTCATACATTATGAACTTTGAACTCGCCTATAATTAAGTTTATAAAAAAAATATAAGAAATAATTTTTCTAGAGCGTTTAATTTTGTATAGAAATATGTCATGGGCGTGTCTGTACAATGTTCCANAGAAAAAAAAAATTCCCCCCCCCCATGTTAGTTAAATGGGAAATAGAAATTCGCGATGAGGCACCTCTTAATATTAATACTAAGAGTTATAATTTTAACAGCCGTCTTTTTTTTATCTTCCCGGATGTAAAACGTGGTTATAAGTGGAAAAGAAATTTGCCCCCCCCCAATATATATGTTGCGGTGTAAAAATAGAAAGAACTGTAATCGTCAATAAATCTCATTCTGTGAGGTCGTTAGTTTCGAAAACCGATTTTGAGATACAATTCAAACAAACAACTACTGTATGTAGGTTAGATATTCTACTAGTCTGCGGAAACCCCTCTTCTTGAAGCGAGGGATAATGCGCATTCACTTCGTGTGGAGTTATCTCTGCCACAAGAGTTTAAGACGTTTTAATTTAGACAACAGGTCCAACAGACCAATCCCCATTTATTACCTAGTCCCCCATTGCAGAATCCATCAAGCAACCCTAACCGGACCTCGTCAATCAATAAGACGGAGTGACGAAGCACGACCGAAAAGCTTGACAAGAACTCCAGACAGCCGCTACACGCAGGCAGCGGGCATGCGAGGTCACAGCGCAGCTTCGTGACCAAACCATCTCGATTCTTCGGCGCCCTTCAATTACTGGTGACGTGACACGGCTTCACAGACGCCGCCATGGCCGAAAGTCTTATCAACGGAAGTTGACATACAAGAACATAATCCCCTGATCATGTTCCCAAGTATTTCACCCCTAGAAATTCTCGTATATACTATTTCTTTATTTCACGTCAGTTGTGACATGGCGAGGTTCGGACCATTGGGTGTGATCTTTCACTTCGCCACATTAGAGGTATTGTGTTGCGTAAGGAACGGATCATACAATGGTCGGGATAAGGTGAGGGAAAACCCAATCGAAAATCTTACCCGTGCTCTCCCTTTCAATAGAACGTCCATAGCAACACTACTTCTTTACAGAATAAGCTATCGGCTACAGCTGTCGGTAATCACTTCAATGCGTTTCTTCATTAAGATCTTAGGACAATAATACGTCTTTCGGTTTTATCATTTCGGAGAGTATTACCCATAATTATATGATAAGTTTTAGGCTTGCGTAAACTTGATATCTGAGTCGTATTTAACGAATAAACCGCTCAGTTATAATAATGATAAGTCTCTTAAAATACAAATTATAAGTCGAAAATTATAAATTCAACACGTAGAGAGAAAGAAAATGCTCATTTCTTAGATGTCGCAGATATATTATACTAGAGTACACTACACATGAGGATCTCACGACTAAACACTAAGCAACTTTATTATTTTAGTAATAATAACCATAGTCGGTCTTTTAGTGTACACAAAGCATAACTTAATCTGATTTCTTACTATAGTTTATAGATCATTTCTTTAAATGACAGTAATAGGAATATTTCAAGTTTGCGAACTTTAATTTATTGCAATACATTTATGAATATATTCACGTAACTTAATATTACAGAAATATACCTTTCCAGAATGTCCCACGTTCTAGTCCCGTTCCGATGCTATTTGCAACTCGCGTAGATAATGCAACCTATCATACACGAGTAGGTACTAAGAAGTTGAAAATTAAAAGTAATATACCCCCCAGGGGACTTACATCTAGTAAGTACGTTAGTAAGTAATACCCGAGCTGAGTCTGGCATTACTTCCACTTACTTGTGGAGGCTCCTTCCTTTCTCTTTCCTGACCTTCCTTGGTCACCTCTTGTTCTTTTCGATCCCGACGCTATTAGGGCTAGGGTAGCTTTCATTTTCCTCTATCTTCCTTTTCCTTTTTTTTATTATTTATTTTTAATGTTTTAGTAATGTTTCAGTGAGATATGTGTGGATTTGAGTTTTGAGTTGTAATTCAGGAGGGTTTTTAGTGGGTATGGCTGAGTCATTCGGCGAGTCCCACACGCGAGGAGAGTCATGGTGGGTCTCCTTAGTGTGTAACTGCATTTTCCCTACCTGTACAGAATTTTAGGGCTCTAATGACCTCGATGTCGACGAGCCGTAAAGCCTCACAAAAAAAGACATTTCTGTACAGAATAAAACGCTCTACAAAAATGATTTTGTATATTTAAACAATAAAAGTAATGTAACTTACCTGTAAATGAACGATTTTATTAAAAATAATAGCTTATTACTTGATTTACTTTTGAAATTACATACAAGAATATTAAAAAAAGAAAGAAAAGAAAATAGAAAAATCCTCTCCATCTGTAATTCCGCCCCTGTGTTAATATTTGATATAGCGAAGTTCGTTCAATTCTTCTGCGCTTTTTCCACGACTTTAAGCACAGGTCGATAGTCGGGCAGTGTGCATGAGTCAGCAGCAGTCATCACACCCCCGCGAGACTTCTCAACGACGTAGGATCCTGCGGAAATGAGGGAAAGCAAAAGGGACGGCGACGGTCGAAACGCACGAATTGGATATTGGATTCACTGACTTCGTGGGGTGACAAAACTGCGCCCACTATTTCTTACATTATATCAGTTTTGCAAAATTATAGTATAAGTATAATTTTTTTTCTTCATCACTATTATATAGTCATTTAGTACATTTCTTTTTGTTCGGGCTTTAGGGCTCGTCAACATCGAGGTCATTAGAGCCCATGCAAGTAGGGAAAAATGCAGTTTCGCACCATAGAGGAGAGCCGTAGTGACTCTTCCCAGTGTGTGCGACTCGCCGAATATCTTGACCATACCCACTAAAAAACCCTCCTGAAATCAACAAATATCTAAATAGAAAGATGAAAGAAAAGAAAACAGAATACCAATACATTATTTCACAAAAAATGAAAACAATTTTTTTTAACATTTCATTTAGTACAGGAACTTCAAATTATGCACCCCAAAGAGATAAATTATGATTATCATTTTCTTATTATTCTCGATAGTTCGCAAAAAAAAAAAAAAATTGAAGGTATGTTAGTAAGAAAATTAGAAGTATAAAAAAACATTCAGTCATGGATGGTCAGATCACAAGAATCTCCAAGGACTTAAAAATGATTGATATCTACCCCTGAGACCAAACGGGTCGGAGCGTGATGCTGGTCACATCTTGTCTGACTTTAAATTGAGGAACTCTACACAATACGGGCATATACCTCGGGGTCTACAGGAAGTCAGTTTCACCGTAGGTACCATACAATTCACCAAATCTCTCTTCCTCTTTTCTTCTGTTCTCAGACCGAATGACAAACATGCAATCAATTAATTGTAACTAACTTCAACCATTAAAGAAATTCTCGTAATATTGATGAAACGCATCCATCTATTTCCCATAAGAAAAGATATAGAAAAAATTATTTTGGACTGGAACTGTTGTAAAGGAACGATAACTGTTTAGAATTATCAGCGAACCAGTTATATCACTAAATCCTCTCCAAGAGTGGGACGTGATACCTTCCCTCAATCAAGTCAGCTCAAGTGAGCTAATGAATGAGCTGTCCACGTTACGTACGGAACCCCACTGTCTCCCCACACCCGCCCACGCATGCCGATGCTCCATTGCCCTCTCACTGATGACTCACTACCTCATCACCAGGTGACGTCACGGGTCCCTGTCGCACCCCACTAGTAAAGACCTCCAGCATCCACTGTGAGTATACTGCATTATTTACATGATACATTAGACATCCTATAGATCATTGGTTTATCACATCACTTGTTTACAATTCTTCGTTAACAAATTAGTTCTTTGCAAAGATTTTGTAAATTACTCGTCAATTTATACTTTGATTGTTTGTGAATACATTTATGAATCGATAAATTTATCAAAACCCGTCACTTGTACAACGCTTCAACTCACGCAAAATTTAAATGAAAATCTTCAAATTAAAAACAATTGACGTTTAGTATTCTGGAGAAAGATTAATTAGGAATGAAAATCAATTCAATTACTTCGGTTTATATGTAAAACAATAACTGATATGATCATCATCTACCTCTAACCAATATATTTGAAAAATACAAATCTGGTCAAATCTAATCTTGTGTGATGAATATATTACTTACTTCATTTCTACCTTTCTGTTGAAAATTAATATTAATACACGCAAATATTAAAACATTGAAGTAAAAGATAAATATATTTTGTGCTTTCATTTTTGTATTTTTTCTTTCGAGCATTCGTTCACAAAAAATGGCAACATACTTTCAAATAACATTCGTGTAGACTAACTCGGCGAATAATTCAATTAACTCACAATATGCACATAAATTGGAAATCTTCCGTGGTAAACAATTTTCGTTGTATTTTGAGAGGATGTTTTCCTTGAGCCTCTTCTGACGCATCTCGGCACTCGGAGCTCGGCAACTATCGACAACGCCGTCGACCGAGTTCGAAGCATGTCCTAACAAGCACCCCTCCATCCAGCCCTTCCCAGTGATCACAAACCCTTCCCTGGCCCTTCACTGAACTCTCGCCACCGCATAATCTCTGCGTTGTGTTCACTTCTCGGAAATGGACCTCTCCAAGACTTGCGGTAGCAGCAGTCTGTCTGTGCTCGAATTTACAAAATATAATTGAAATTTTTCCTCAAAATATATCAGATTATTTCCTTTTGAATTGCCACCAACCCTTCAGAACAGATTCCTAAGGGAAAATTAGACGACGCGATTACATCAAAAAAGTTATTTATTCAATTCTTTTTGTTTTGGTTTTACAAACTGACTACACTTTCTACAAATCTGTACAAGGGAAAAATTATAAGGAATAACGATATTTTTAAAACTATGATTTAAAGAAGTAAAGGGTTGAACTAAAACATTTCATAGAGAAATTTTATAGCAAAGTCTTACATTTTTTTCAACATTTTACAGGAGACTTTTACCTCCAATACGATGAAAGGACCAAATATAATAACACGCTTTGATAACTCACGGAAAGCCTATGATGAATTAAAACAATAATCGTGCTATGTTACCGAAACGATAGTAAGGTTAAAGGAAATATATTTTGCTCACATTTGCGTTTAAATAAGCACGAAGTAAACTTGAAACACAGTGAAGTAAACAAGAGAACAGGACAAATCAACTTACGCACTATGCCGTGTTCGAGGTGAATTCAGCCTCTGATATTGGCTGCGCACACGCACGCACACACACACGCGCGCGCGCACACACGCACACCAACCCACACACGCACACCCACACCAACCCACACCCACACCAACCCACACACGCACACCCACACCCGCACCCACCCACACACCCGCACCCACCCACACACCCGCACCCACCCACACACCCGCACCCACACACACACGCGCACACACACACAGCTCTGGCAAACATAGTACCACGAAGCAAACAGTTGGACTACGAACGTTACATTTACAGCTCTCTGTACAGTATGTCTCGCCCTTCATCGAGGACTCTTCCCACGCCCGGTCTCTAAGGAAGCACCCAGTCACATCGCAAGCCCTCGGGATATTCGGAGTCCTACGGGACAGCCCGGTTAAAGGGGTAAGGGGAAAATGGAATCCATCATACAATTTCGCACGTTGTAAATGTGTTACGTATACAGTGTGACATTACTAATACAAACCTGATTACAGAACGAAAGAGTGATGTGCTAAACAAACGTCGTTCACACTCTTCCACAGTTTTATGTTTGTTTCACGTTTCATTGTACTAAAAATATTTTTTGTATCGGAAAGTTTTAGTCATCGGGTGTGATATTTCGTCATTTCAGAAGACAACGCGACTCTCCATATCTGTCACATGAAAGTTTCATTCTTTCAAATAGTTATTTCTTCACGATGCGAGTAATTTCACAAAAAATACAAGATTTATCAAGTGTAACGTAATTTTAAAAAAATTAAATTCTTTCATTGAACCTTTCTTGGAATGAAAATGAATTTTTAGAAGTAAATTCATTAAAAAAATAAATACTGATTTCGGCACACCTTTTTCTTTTTTGCTTTCAGATCGATAAAACAATTTCAGTGGGACAATCATTGCGTGGAACGTGACTTGTAGTTCCTTGCGCGCCCTGAAGGGTGGAGTTTCCTCTTTACTCTGAGGTCCATGGGGAGTCCACCCCCTCCTCTCCTCTCATACTCGCGGTTGCCTCTGAGGGTGGAAAGAGCCCCGAGTTGTGCCCAAGGGCTTCTCAGGCCGTAGGGGACTGTGGGAGGAAGATTACTCCAACGCTTGGAGCCGCATAGCAAGATACTTCGTACCAGGAGGCTGACAAGCCAACACTTGTTTCAAAAAACTGAGAAAGAAAAAAATATTATAACATGCATGAATTACATAGTGCTGAGAGTGTACAGTTTCAACTTTCCAAGCGCACCCATACAACAATGTCGAGCGTGTCCCCACACGACTTTTTGACTGTAAGTACTGGCATTAGTACAATAAGCCCTCAGACGTCGGTCTATATCACAGTTAACAAGATTTCTTATTTGGTTTATCTCTGAAATATCATGTTTTGGCATGTATGGAAGAAAACATCGTTGCAACACTTTGGAGATAAATTATGTAAAATCTAAATTCGCACGAAGTATCAACTAAAACTTTAACTCGTTTAAAGTAAATCTGCAAACGTATGAAGAGCACTAAAAGAATATGTCTTGTTGCATGTTCAACATTCCCTATTACAGTCATAACAGAAAAGTGAGAAAAATGTTTTTTGTATCACTAATCTTTGCTAAAAAATAAATCTAAAAAACTCAGCCAGTATTTTATTTAATTATGTCTGTAATTCATGTAGCGTATATTTTGCTAGTAGATATTTTATGACATTATGAGCCCATTCAATTTTATGATAATTAAATTAATAATAGGTACACTTTTAGTAGAAAAGTCGATAAATACGATCTCTCATCATTACGACAAACAAAAAGAAAAACAATAGAATGTAATGAAATGGAATTTACACACAAAATACTTAGGGACTGTTTCTTCTTCAAACGCAATATTTACGATAAAAAGTGCGAAATTAAATATTTCCTCGGGAAGTTTCTCAGAAGTTATGATTGAAAGTTGGATCGGATGTCATTACAACAGAAACGAGAGAACAAATCGATATTCACCAAAGATTTAAGAGATTCGCAGCATTTAATGAAACTAATAGTCGCGGATTAATTCTTTTAATTCATTATATATTAACAAGCATACGAAATGCCATGATCGAAAGGCTTCGGGTACATCTCAATACGAGAGATAATAAAAGAACTCATCCTAACACTTTCGCAAAACTTACATCCAACATCATCTCGTAGTGAAGTTTTGCAATTCCCTTCGGGACGTTGTCATGAGAGCAGCTTCTATTGAATCGCCATCTTCATATCCAAACCGATCCCCAGGCAGTCTTCTGCTTCGTCGAGTTTATTATATTGACCCGTCGGCCCTGTGGACCCAATTTCAGGAGAGATCGTGGAGAATGGAAGTTGACAGAACGCATGCTGGTGCTGGCGAAAGATGGAGAAGAGTTTTTACTGGCCCAAAAATCAATGCCGTTGCAATACATTTTGAGTACAGACTATGCCTAGAAATCCTAGATGAAATGAGGACAAGAATATGTATTGATACGAATGATAGGCCATTTTTATTAGAAAACGAATACAAGGACTCAGAATTTACGGACTATATAACTGAAAATGTTTCAATTCACAACACAGCTAAGAATAAAACGCGTCAAGAAAATTAAGATAAAACGAATACAAGGTGGAAAAGTCAGAGAGAGAGGGGGCCAGAAATTGGTAGTTGAGAACAATAATATCAATATCAATACGTGAATGAAACAGGATGAAGTAAAGTTTTAAAGGTTTATATGTAGTATTGATAATGATATTGTTATTGAGGTAGAGTCATGATACAGAAGAGTATTTCAAAGTAAATAAAATAAATAAATAAATGAAAGATGGTCAGAAAAATACGAGTTTGGTCTCGTATGTTTCTCAACTAAATTGCTAAGAAATAATATCTATACTACAATGCAATCGATATGTTCATTTAATTTGCAATCGTTACCAAATAATCATTTAAGTTTCCGTTATACGTGAATTATTTACGTAAAATATTAGAATACTTTGTTTCGAGTAATATATGTTCTACGCGGGGGAAGAATAAAGCTTTGAAAAACTCAAACCACAGACACGAGAATGATAAAAATGAACCAAAAACTGACTGCTATACGAAAATGTTCCACTAATTAAGCATCGGAATAGAGATTTGAAAATATTTATGAGGTAAGGGATTGAACAAGATCGAAAAATAAACTTCAACAAGTACTCTTAAATATGCGACAGATAGTACGATAGTTAATGTGTTTTCACAGTAGGATTTCTTTTGCTACATGACATATGGATACTGTTTCTTGAGGAAGATGTTGGAAATTATAGAAATAATCGATGGCAATTTCCCGGCACAAATTGAGAGTGAAACAATTAAATTTCTTGTTTAGCTTTATTCATTATTTAATTTGATAGGATTCTTCAAATAGGAACAGAGTTAAAATTTAAGTTTCATTTAGATTTTATCTTTCACAATAAATAATCTTATTAAAATACATTAGTGAAGATGTATTGGTGAAAATAAAAAAAAGTATACATAATATAGAGGATAAATTATAGTTTTGTACCACTAATTTAATAATTTAATGTAAAGAACTTTCATTGTAAAGTTACACCACCCCCGTAAAGCTGGAAACAATGTGGTATTTATTAATAATACTTATTTTTATAAAGAAAATTACAGTGAAATCACTACGAACTTAGTATTTATGTTCAAGAAGCAAATATAAAAGAATAAAGTAAAGGTAACCTAATAAAAGTTTAGAATACAAATTTCTCTTTTTGCGCACTATGCTACAGGAAAAGGTCTATACTATTATGTGCAGAGGAACCCCAGATCAAAAATATTTCAATTCTTGCAACCTCTTTCATTTGTGTTTCTCTTTCAACCACAATATTTCTTCAATATAATTTTTTTGATTCAATCAAATTTGAAAATGTCACAATATTAAATTCTGTATATAATTACAAAAATAAATTAATAAAAGAAATGTTTTACAGTCAAAGGCATCAACATACCTGTAACCTGAAAACTGATACAGATAGTTTAAGTTCCATATATATCAATATTATCAACCACAGACCTACTTGCAACCATTAGTATCTTATGTCAATTGATATATTGTTTTAATCAAGAGTTTTATTAATAAATTGTATTATAAATGTAAATTGTAAGAGGAGAGACGAAGGAAAAGAATATAGATAAAAATATATAATAATATTATAAAAAATAAATAAATAAAATGTTAATGATATAATTTGTTATTTTAGCAATTCTGTATACTTATATATTTTGATTTACTGTTTTGGGTTATTTATTGTTGGTATGATAGCTGATCATGTTTATAGTGCTACATAGCACAACGTCTCGTGAAATGAATGCACCTCGTAAACTGGCAATTTCTTACATCTAGATGTTTTCCCTGCAGCAGAATGTTGTGTGACAAGTGGTTGTAGTGATGGTTTGTGATAGGAGGTTTAATAATGTGGCAGAGAGGTATGTAGCGAATGTATATTTGATCACTCTGGTTCTGGACTATGTTAGCTCTGTGGTATTATTTCATAGGGTTTTTGTTATCTTTTATTGTATATAAATTTTGTTTTGTCCTTTATAAAAATAAAACCTTGATGTATGTGTATACAGTTCTGAGGATGACTTAAAAGTAGTCGAAACGTTGACAATCTGAGAAGGATGTATTGACCTACAGTCAATATAACCTATACTTATAGTATTTTTTCCCTCTTCATTAAACCTAATCCATTCAGAATATTACTCTCCATATCAGCATCCGAAATCGTCCAATGCGTGCATTGCCTACCAAACGTAAGTCACAGTGCAGCTCAGAGAGAACACAAGCATTTCAACAAGTTTTGCGATTCTTGGAAAGGTAAGCAATTTGAACCGCGCAGGATCAAGGTTTTGGAAACCCCTAATTTGGAGGGCACTTCCAACAAAACAAAACGAATATTCAAGAAAGCCAGTTTTAGATGGCATGTTACTCTGTTCTAACAACGAGAATACATAAAATCGGAATATATTATTCCAAAATGCAGATATTTTAAGATACGTGGAACACACAACTCGACCTCACATTTCATTCCAATCCGCACTTCTAATAAGAAGATAAAATACTTCCTTATCATCGGTATATTTTACTGAAATCGTATCAAATATAAATAAATATAATCGCGCTATTGCTAGGTATTTGTATACTATCGGTAGGAACCAGAAAAAGCCACGAGGAAATGTTATGTCGTACGGTATTGATTGTCGATTTTAAAGTCTCAAAAACATTCTTTTGAATATCTTCGTTTTATGTTGCTATTACTTATGTTCGTATGCAGAGGTTACCAAAACGCTCCATGGAGGCGCTACTCGCAATCCAACTCATTCAAATCACCTAAAAGGTTAATCGCACTTTTGTATTTCTTTCATTTATTTTATAACACAATATCGTGAATTAAAACTGATGCAAAACTCAGTGTAACGTTTCTTTATGCTTAACTATTAATACCATTTATGAACTCGCTTCAGTAAATAGGAAGACTCATGACGGCAGCCAATCCCAATAGTTTCATGATTCACACTTAAAATGTCTAGTGACATCAATATATACGTGATGTAAGAAATACAACGGTAAATTTTACAGATGTCAACTAAACTTCCGACACGTACGTGATTTAAGAATTAGTTCACTATTGAAAGTATGTATTTTCCTTATTACATGTTAAGTATTGCACCATGAATTTCTTTTTTACAATAAAGAACCTTCATTAAAATAATTTCTTGTTTCAAACACTGTAAGAGATTTAACAACATAAAATTCACTTACAAACCACATTTATTATCCAGTCAATATATGGTTTGAAAACGTGACTCATACAGGGTACAAAGCATTACATACTCACTATCTCGCTTTCAGGACAGGTTCCTTTACAGGTCTATTTAATGTCTCTTGTAATACATTATTGAAATATACTTCAGAAACTTTAAAAAATATCCTTATTAATTCCAAATTAATCAAATTTGAACAAATCCACTTTAAAAAGTTTTGTAAGATATTCGTTCGTTTACCGTAATTTTACATTACCATAGAAATGGTCACAATTCTCTTGTTGCAATTCCTTTCATAATATGGTCGTTGAAGTAAGGTTTTAGGTTGAATTAAAAAATATATTTATTAATAATTATACAAAGTTTAGTGATACGAATTTATTTATGCTAATACTACCAAAGTTACGCCAATATTAATTAGAGAAGTTGTTGTTAAGTATCACACAATTATTTTATCAGGCTTCGCCATCCGTTTAGCACAGTATGATGGTTTCAATCATGCGGCCATGATTTTACGCGCAAACAAAGAAGTGTATGGCATGTTTCATTCAACTCTTTCACATCATGAAGAATGCATATATTCATATGAAAACAGTAAGAAAAGCATAATAAAAATGATCTCCCTTGTGACATTTCCACGATTCACCACGAGTGAGTCAGTTGAAGTCGCTTTCTTCTGACATTTTGAATGAAGTTCCTCTTTGACTCTCAAATTCACAATCAATACATTATTAGAGACATCATCCTCGATACGCCAGTTTCTTTGGGGATAAATACTAAGACGTATTAAGTTAATTACGCATTATCAATAGATGGGCTGTATTGTCAATTAATTGCGATGGAGTGCTTTAAAAACATGAGCCAAGAAAAATCGTACATAAAATATTGGGATCCAGAGTTGCTCAGTGGGTAGAGCGCTGAGATGGTGGCTGGATGACCTGTATTCGATCCCCGGTGAGGTGGGAATATTCATAACACCTCATGGTCAATATCGATTCCCAGGCCCACTCAGCATGATGCAAAACGATTACCAGGTCTATCCTGGGATCAAACCGACCGGAGCGACATACTGGCCACCTCCTATAAGTACCGAGGCCTAGTAATTGCGGAGCTCTACTCTCCGTGCACCCCCTGGACACCTTCGGGGTACGTTATGCGACAGTTTGACAGCCTCAAAAATGTCTCGTTTACGTGAACTCAACCCTACGACATAGAAAACTTTTCAATCCTGAGTGAGCAGTGTCATTTTTTCCGAGGCACCCTGTGCACGCAGCAAAAGGGAAGACGCGAATGGCGACCGTAAGACGTCGAGGGCTAAGACGAAGCATGTAGGGCTCGGGAAGGCGGAGGGACAGGAGCACGTAAATTGAGGTTCCGTCGATAGTCCGACACGCACGTAGGGGGTTGGGATGGACACGCGTGCGTCATCACACAGCAGGGCGAAGCCCCCCTCGCTCCTAACAGAATAAGGAATGGCATCGCCTTCCAACACATGCTCTGCTTTTCGCGATTCATGCCCAGGAGCGCGATAGCGAAATAGTTATGATGCACTCTATCATGACACAAGAGATAAGGAAGACAGAGTACGAGCAAGGGATGAAATTGATATTATGTTATTAACGTCCATTGCATATAAGATAAATAAATAAATTACAACTTATTTATAATTTGGTAACAAAAGGGAAGATACGAAAGGTCATACGTGTATTAAAATAGTACACAAAATAAAATGGAAATATTGTAATGCTGTCAAAGAAAGTGAAAGTTAAAAATTAGAATTCAAAAGAACAAAATTCATGTTTAATCGTTCTGTTCCTGCGTTTATAATTCTCGTGATTATTTGTTATCACCTTATGACGGCTCAAACAACGAATAGAAACATCGTGTATTTTAAAATGTACAATATATATAGGCCAATCTTAATCGTGTGTAAAAAGTCGTAAGTTGTAATTTACTTATTCATAAAATTGATATCATGGATAAATATGATTATTTAATATACTCGCAGAGCAATGAGTTATTTTAATTATATATTTGCCTCTCAAATAAATTACATTGTAAACGTCAGGAACTCTCCTCGCACAGTGAGGTTATCGAACACTTTTCAAATCGATAATAGTTCTATTTTGAAGTCTTTTAATACAGAACCAGCAAAATGAAGTTTCGGCAGAAACACAGTATCAGAATTAAACAATTACAAATCAGAGGTTTTTACAGCTACAGGTTTCATTACTTCGTTCCTTTATTCTTCATTGCATCGCCATTTTGCTCATGGAAACCACAGACAAATTAGAATACGAAAAGTTGAAAAGCACTGGAAGAGTACATAACGAATAAAGTATTTTTAGCATGCGTTATATATTTAGTTGAGGGGAAAATATGATTTACACAGTCGTTAAAAAATGAACCAGTTGACACAGAAAAAGACGCTCAATACAATAACCGAAACAACAGTAAGAAATTCTTTGAAAGAAGTGATCTATGGAGCTATTCAATCACCGGATTTGCCACTTTGTTGGTGTAACATATGTGAAGATCACTATCAACAATTTAGAATCAAAATGATGTAAATGTTTAATTTTTTAAAAGTAAAGTATAGATTTGAGTAAAAATGTTCATTAAAAATAGTTAATCCTAAATATTTCAATCAAAATCACATAATGTGAGTGCAAGAATAAAATGATCCCTATGTTTCTGAACGAACAATCATTAACTGCTTAATTTCAAAATATCAAAATATCCTGCCCAAGGAACAGGGGCTCAAGTTCTTGTAAGCACACGTTTGACATCATTGGTAATAGGCTTAGAACAGCTACAATATATTATGAATATTTTATATGCACTCAAATGACATATATTTTAAATAAATATATGCATGAAAAATCCTTATCCTGTTTTCGGAGGACGGAGAGATACAGTTAGTTCTCTCTGAAAAATGAAAATTGCATGAAAAATGAAGTGGTTTTACCAGTACGATATCAAGCACGTAGATTGTTGGCGATTCACTCGTCAATGAAGAATCTGTAGAAGGCGCGTCGTATCGTAACAAAATTGATTCTATTTAGGTGGACACACAACAGTCTATCCATCATGATGTTCCCTCCTTGACCAACACCCACTCACAACAGATGACTCACATGTACAAGCAGTCACGAGCCTCCTCCAAGCATCAGCGTTGCCAACACTAAAATGTATTTTCTTATGAACTACTGATCATAGAAATGTAACAAAAGTAAAAGTAGTTATATGTAAAATAGCTACTAACAGGGTTGACTGGTCACTTCTTTTATTTGAAACCAATTTTTGTCCTTACTTTCCAAATATTTTAACTAAAACAACTATGACTTTCAGAAAGAGGATTTTAAAAATTGAGTTTACAGGTAATATCTCAGGAGAACATCCCATATATGGAGATTAGAAGGTTTTTTTTTGTCAAGTATAAGGAGGTATAAGGAGTTTACTGAATATAGCTTTTGTGGAGGAATAGAAGGTGGATCTTTTGAAATGGGTTTGAGTTTATAAATAGAAAAAGTCGTGCATAATGTAAAGGATTAAAAAGGTTGTCTGCTGTGGGTTTAGTGACAGTGAAGATCCCGGATAGATAATTTTTCTTCGCTAAATCTGAGGAAGAAAGGCGTTTAGTATAATGTTGTTAAGAAGTGTACTCGTCGAGGACTCAAAATTTGTGACATAACATATAGCAACTGATAGGAAAGGTATAATGCAGGGAGTGGCTATATGTGCTGTCGATGGCATTTGCTAATATGATTAAGACATACTTCAAAGTATCTACTTCGTTCATCGTACACCACTCTCAAAGTACACCCGATTCAGTCTCTACAAGTACTTTTGTAAAAACAATTGTTTCCTCGTTAAGAAAAAAACATTTTGTCGGTTCGTTTTTCGATAAACATGTGAAACGTGATATCTTTAAACAATGTTAGCAAACAAGCATCATTTAATATGTTTAAATTTATATATATCCCCTAAACGCATTTTTCGTGACTGAAGAGGTGACCAGGAAGTATTTTAACGAGAACTTGAGTTTTAGCTCACAAGCACGTTGCTTGTTTCGTGAAAAAACATCCACCCATTTCCGACTTGTTGAATAAATAAAGTCATACGCACGACACCTGGCAACGAAATCATCGAAATAGATTTTCAAGATGGGACCCAATTCTTTTTTTATCCTCACTACATTAAAAATTTAGTAAAAATAACTACTTTAAAAATGCTATACACGAGTGTAAAAGTATAATCCTAAGGTGCGTGGGAATGTCAATGTTGGCAACTCTGTCAGGAACAGATGGAAGTGATGTGTTGGATTCACACGCGGAAAGATGTTGAGGCTTAAGAACGCGGACGGAATGGGAGTCAAGGACTCCTTTGACTCATCGTTGTAGAATCGCTTAGGCAGAGCAGACTAAAAATGGAAGAGAGATGAGCACTGCACTAGCTTTACTAGAGATTATTCTCGTTTCGAAACGAGGGAACATAAATTCTCTAACTTACTTGGAAATTGACAACTTTTACATTTTTGTAGATACATAATGTACAACCATAACATGCAATAACTTATAAATATATTTTTGACTCTGAAAGTATTATCTGCATATTAAATGTCAACTGTGTCCACGAACCTGGGGTAATAAGATAGAAAGGGTTTTTTTTTGTACCTTCTCTTTTTGGGGTTGCTGAACACGAATCTGAGGTTTGCCAAGAATACTGGAAACTCCCTTTTCTAAATAAAACGAAAATTTTGAAAAATCACTATGTAATAATGACTCAAGTGTACACTCCTAAAAATGAACAACACTTTTACAATATCTGAACATCCTCTCCGATTATAATAACAAACCAAAATCGCAAGAATAGTACCCGGTACGAGCTCAAAAAGAGCCTGAAAGAAGGAATAAGAAACGCGAAGGTCTTGAGATGACTTTCACCATTAATTTTGTTTATCATATCAATCTTATTACACAAAATTCAATTGAATCAATTTTGTAAGAATGTCTTCATAGATGTCATTTTTTTACCAAAGCTTTCATAACGTCTTCCGAAATAATGTTATCGTAAAAAATGCGCAAAAGTCGACAATTTTCATTAATTTCGTCAAAACAGGAAGCCTTTAGTTAAACTTTTTATGGCAAACGACTTATTTACACATTAAGACTGGTAATGCATAATAATATTTGGTGTTTCGATAATTGATTATTTCTCTTCATATCATATGAAACAAAAGTTGTTGCCGAGTGCTTATGGATAACATAGTATTTGATTGTTCTTTCATTAAACTAGTGTTACGGACATTATCCCCGTTCAAGTTGAGTTTCGCAAAATTCATTAGGGTGCGAAGAAGTTCGCACAAAATGATACCCTAAAATCTATTTCAAGCAAATTCCCGGGCGTGTTAAGAAAACTAATAAATTATCACGTCAATAAACCTTCAGTAGCTTCCCGGCGGGGGTTGGTGGGTCGGGGGTGTTGGTGCGTGCGAGACACGTGTGTGGGCACCCACGACGCCGCAGGCGGTTATTTCCATCCGCCCCTTCCCTTTACGAGCCCTTTCNGCAGGCGGTTATTTCCATCCGCCCCTTCCCTTTACGAGCCCTTTCATTGCCTGGACCATGCACGCGGCAGTCATGAAACCGAATCTCTGTTTGTGCATGGGCGAGTGGAACGGTGCTCCCGAATACTACAGATGGCGTCTCTGAATGCAGTTGCGGAGCCCACAGGGTAACGCATCGGGGTAAACGAAGAGTAGGACCGTTGACGCATTAAACGTATCCTAGGAATCAAGAAATAAAATCTCACGAACAGACCTTAATGTTGTAGGTTATGGATGGTTATGTACGTTATGGACACTAATAAATTTAAATTGCAACAATTGTATTGTACTCATTCAAAACATTAAAAATATTGTAATTATGAAATCCAAAGCTACAGCCTATTCATCTTAATGGTGTATCGAGCTCTGCCTCCCACACATATTTCATTATATAAAAATCAATGCATTATTCAAAGTCAAGATTTACAAATATACCTAAACAATTCGAATCAAAAGAAATGAAAAAAAGCAAAAAATTACGTTATATCTTGTCCACAGAAGACTAAATTCAGAATTAAATAACATACTACCGTAAAAACTGTAATCATATAATAAAATGATCTTTTAAAAGCAGCACCCTCGTATTTTTGTGACACCACTTTAGATCTGTTTACCCCTCTAGAAGCCATTTCCAATAATAGACCCGCACTGCAACCCCTGACCAAAAGTGATCAATCTCACCATTACCTCCCCAACACGGGATTTGGAAACCGCAATTTCTCTGAAACTCTTGCTTTCACGTCCTCCAAAGGAAACACTACTGGCAACCATAAACAGACGGAGCGCACTGTTATGACGGGAAGGACGTAGTCGACGTGTCTCGTGTGTACGAAGCAGGGGGATTTGTGAGAACTTCCGGTCAGAGCAGGCGAGGACCGCACAATGTTTCATTACTCTTAATCCGCTTTTCGGCTTATACGCCTGGGAACGGCTATGCGGCGAAATGTTGACACAGGACAATAAGGGAAACGGGAACATTCTGTCTCGTAGGTTGGGGCCATTTGCTAATAAAATGCGAGTCCTTCTCCACAAAACCTGGGTACACAATAGCAATATTTAATGGGAAATATGTGCAAAGACAGCCAAAAAACGATTTAATGAACAAATATTTTTTCTAAGAAAATACGCCTGAATGAATTGTTAAGTAATCTAAATATGGTACAACAAGTAATGAGAAATATGATAAATAACTGCCAGCATCTGAGAAGATCCAAAACCACTGATTACACTCACGGTTACACTTCTTAAAGTTTTGGACGGGCCGAAAATGGTATATAGTTCGTATCCACCTTACTAGTTACACCATGATTCTAACCACCGACTTTAAGTCCAAGAAGTTCGTATCGTTAATTGAATGCGCTATACATTTCATACACTATGTACCTTGAGATATATATTGGTATCGTTTCCCAAGGTTAAAATGAAGTTGCCTTCTTATACACCAATACTCTTCATTCTAGATTTATATTCGAAAAATATTGATAAAAATTCTACACATTTCTGTAATATATTGTAGACGAAATATACATAGTAAAGATTACGATAAACCATTGAGATGTTGAGATTTATCCAGATGTAATAAGTGATTAACACCAAAAAAACTGCCTAGTACCTATTATTTCAGTTGAGACTTTATATTAGTCCATGCGACTAGCTATTTCACGTTAATTTTTTGTATGTTACAAACTATACATCCAGAATTCCAAACTAGAATTATATACTAAAACTTTTAATGACCGATATTCGGCCGGATGAGCTCTCGTCATAGAAAATAATAAAAAACGGAAGGAACGAGATGTCGATTACAATATTTAATAGTTCCTTCACCAGAATATACCTTACTAGAAGAAATTAAAAATTCATTATTCCCGACTCATTTAAATCTGAAAACACAGCTTACGATTATCTCGGTTATCCTGGAACACTGAAGTCTTTTGGCCAAGATTTTGTGTCGTTCAGATTTTGTCCAGATTTCTTGCTCAAGTTTCTCAGTATATTTATCTCAGTGCACTCCAATTGTTCGCAAAGACATCTTCAATCCCACACAAATTTTAATGATATAAAAAAATTTATGTTGCAATTAAATTTTACATGAAAATCAGTACGTTGAATGACAATAGAATAGCCAATTTATGGAAAATTCATCACTTAATACAACGATTCAATGAATGAATGAATGAATGACGGAGGAATAAGATAATGAATGTGGTGTTCCTTAATAAGTGATGCACTCGTCTCTATAGATCAAAATTAAACGTTACGTGCAGTAAGGCATAAAAGAAAATTGACGAAAAAAAATAAAAATAAACACGCGAACCGAACTTTAAAAACCAACTAAAACGAACCAACGTATCTAATAGCACATTAAGTTAAATCGCCAATAAATATTCCTTCCGCAGATCCTGTTAGTCGAGAGTAGTGTTTACGAAAAGATCCATCGGCCGCCCCCTCTGTTTAGAAGCTCCCCCGACACTGTCGTCGCTTAAACAGCCGTTGGGTATGCGACACGCACACACACCACGCGCACTGCGTAAATTATTACGCGCTCCCACGGAAACAGACACGCATCCGACAGCGACAGAAACAGCGCTCGAAAAAATAAAGCTCTGAGCGACTAAATTGTCGACCGGATCCTTCGGGTGAACATGCAAACTGTAAGAGTATTCCAGTAGGAACATATTTCAAGAAATTAACAAAGAACAAATATGTCCAATTAAAATTGAAGTAACGTTTACTATATTTCCCATCAATTTCCATTACTTTAGTGGACTTTTATTTTAAGTCTTTCTAAAAAAAACTTAGAAAAGACCATATCTGATTTGTACAAAGCTGTAACACAAACTATTCTTAACGATTTGCATAAAACAAAAATGATCAAGGTAACTGAAAAATTAGAACAATCACCTCATCATTTCCAAAAATACGTTTCCATCTTTTCTTTACATTTAGCTGAATCAAGAAAAACAATTATGAGCAAATATAAATTTTCGATGCATTAAGAATCGCAGTTTAAAAATTATATTCAAAACAGAGAGATCGTCAAAAAGCACTTCACTTTCTCAAAAATTATTGATATTCACGTCACGATTTTACGACGTTATGGAAAAGAGTCTTCTCAATGTTTTAGTTTTCTTTCTTTCTTTATTAATGTTTTCTCTTAAGCATTTAATTGCCTAAATTATAAACAATAAATATAAAACTCGAAAGTAAAGTTCAAGATTTTGAAAAAAGGAATAGAAGTATAGAATGCGAAACGTCCTCGTTCAAAAGTCATGATGTAAATAGTGTAAATAACTATAAAATGTTATATTTTCCGCATCCTCGAGTCTCCCGTTAATATAAACAAGTTCAAAATATCTCTTAAACCGGTGCGAAAATCGTAAGATGAGGGATCCAGTTGACACTTCAGACCGTGACGTCATGACGATTCAGATTCTAAACTGAACCGCAACCGCTACAGATTTCGGTGTCAATACTCGCCTCGACTTTTTATTCGACACTGACCACTGACCATCTACCGCCACATCGCGTCCTGAATGTCAGACAACCTAAACAGGAGCAAGTGATCTCTAAGCAATTTTGTTTCATATTGCGCGGAACGCTACTCACTTTATGTGACATACCATACGTGAAATTTTCTTTCAAAAATATGAGTATTTAAAAAAGTTTTAAATCAAGCGCCAACTGTACCCCATTTATGAAGAGCGCATTTCAAGATGAAGGAACAAGTATCTTAAAAAATCTCGGCTGTGTGACATTAATTTTGAGATTTTTGTTCCAAATATTAACTTCTCACTCAAGTATCAGTCAAAAGATGCGAGTATTATGACAAAAGTGCGAATGCTTTCAAAGAGCGTTATCACGCGAAACTTTTCTGTTAACACCGGTATGTTAAAAGAATTTTATATTGAAAAAAAAAACTTCATATTTTAAATTATTCCATTGAGTTAGAATCAATTTAAGAAGTTTTTTTTTTGTGTGGGGATTTAGGGTTCGCCAACATCGAGGTCATTAGAGCCCATGCAAGTAGGTAGAAATGCAGTTTCGCACCCTAGAGAAGAGCCGTAGTGACTCTTCCCCGTGTGTGGGACTCGCCGAATATCTCGACCATACCCACTAAAAAAACCCTCCTGATATCAACAAATATCTAAATACAAAGATGAAAGAAAAGAAAACAGAATACCAATACATTAAAAAGTTGCGGAGTAATACGATAGAATATCATTTCTCTCAATATGTGCATCCTCTATGGTAGCAGGACAATATTGAAAGTCATTTCTTTGGGAATTAAAAAAGGCAAATCATACAAGTTGGATAAATATTATAAAACTTCTCTAACATCTACGAAGTAAACTCTCAAATAAAAAACTGCACTCTAAAACACGGAAGATGAATAAAATAGGACCAAATTCTCAACAAATGGATTTCGCAACAACATTCACTTCCACAATCAACACGTGACTCGGTGATATGGGGACTACGAACTGTGAATTAGGAAGATCGAATATAGTTCACCACTAATATAGATTTGACTTCGCAAGCTGACTATGTCGCGGATTTCTCGGTCTTGGTCAATAAAATTACCTCTAAAAGCGATCGTTCCCCATTGTTTTCTGAATCACTCTGCAATGAGGTAAGACCTTTTTTATGTGTATCTTTTTATGCTGTGGTGAGATTTAGGCCGTCAGTCTGCTCTTCTGCCATCAGGCCATCGAGTCTGTACCTAACCACATGATTCGGACGAGGGAAGTTGGGTTGCCGGGGAATCTCAGGTTTCGAACCAACATTGATCTGGAGTAGGTGAGGGAAACCACAGCGGAAAACCTCACCCAGTTCGGTTGAGCAGAGATCGTACTTGGACTCTTCAGTACGTAGGAAGCGAAGACTACACCATGGCTGTCTAGATGGGACGGAATTTGAGGGGTTTATGTTCCATGAATTCATCTTCCGAGTTCGGCCATCAAACTTGTACTAGAAAACACTAACACAAAATGGGTACTATCGAAGTATAAACCTAGACGAATACTAGTTACAGTATTTTCGATATCTGCAGAAGATAGTTTCCGAGCATTTGTCTCGGTTATTATGAGAAATTGGAGACCATGCATTGAGACAGATGAAAAGATTAACTCTCGATATAATGGTATCCGCGGTGGTCATTCTTGACTGTCCGGTTGTAGTTGATGAGACAATGTTTCGGCTTCATGTTTATCGCGGACTCAATCACGGACGTAGAAACTTCTGAAGAAAGCAGTAGCATGACAGACGAAACAAGTATCAACTCAACGACGATCTGATAACAAAATCACAAGCTAATATATTTTTTGTCTGAGTCTAAATTATTTTCGCCACTTGAGGAAAATAAAAAAAAAAAATTCGAAGTAAACTGAGAGAATCCTTGAAAAGTTACTGGAAAGCAAGTTATATTTACAAAAACCTTGAGGTTTCCTATTTTTATTGCAAAGTTCGCTTCGTAGAGTATATGAAAACACATATCATCGCTAAATGTCAACGTACGTTTTAAAATAGTTGTCTACCACAGCGTATTGTTTCACGACTACACCGCTGATGGCGGCAAAAAGAACTAGTTTCCCGTTGAGTTTACTTTTAAATTCATTCGATCAAGAGGGAGTGTATTTTTTTAATCACCGAGGCTTTGTCGGGAAAGTGATTCCGGTTCCCGCCCCACCCTCCGAGTCTCCCCCATGCGTCATTCATTCCCCCCTCCCACTCGACGAGTCATGAGTTCTGCCTCCACCATAAGCACCTCTCCTCGGCCACCTAAGCGGCGCGGCGGCCAGTCAGGCATCGAACGAGCGAGCGAGCGAGCGGGGCGGAGAGCGAGCGGGGCGGAGCGGAGCGGAGCGCCCGCATTCCGGCTCTGGAGTGAGGAATGCTCCCCGACCGGTTCTCCCCCTCCCCCCGCTTCTTCATCACCACCCTTCCGCTTCACGTACGCTCTCACAGGCTCCATGCATTCATCTTTCTTACGAGATTTTGTTTCAATCAAACCAAGCATCATAGCATCCAAAAACTTGTTTCTTTAAATGACACATATTCCTTTTTAAGAATACGATCCGTTTGAAATTTCATAGAAACTTCTTTAAAGGCCCAAGACACTATATTTTTCAATTTTTATCCTACAATTTGATGATTTAGAAACTATTGTTGCGGTGCCATTTTTTTTTGTTCGAATTCTAAATCTATCCAACAGTTGGTCAGTTCGGATAGAACAGCAGAGATAGTTGAAATTGTGAAAGTCTCTACACCTCGGGGAGATACGTTAGCAAGAGTTACAGATCACATATCGACAATATTCATTATCATAATTTTTACAATTTGAAATAAATATTTCTATTGTCAAAAATATATCGCCTCTGACACGATATTACTCGTGATTTTCCGGTATATATAATTATTTAATTAATACTGTCAAGGGAAATATTTCTTGAATGGAAAACATTTGCCTGCATATTTCGGTTAACGTTTTGTTAAGAAGCTAATAAACAATTAAGACGATGAAAGGATCAAGAAGATACCAATCGACAATCAGTTTAAATTTGATATACAATTTACAGCTAATGCACTCACGTGAAAGCATAAAGTATTCAAAAATTTAAATATCTGAATTATATACCTCCTCACAAAATGTATAATAACTGCCAAAGAATAAAAATGGAAAATTTGATTTACCGTAAAAAAAAGAGTTACGATTTTATTTCTACAGCATACAACATTTCACGATGATTTAAAATATATGACACTGCAAATCTTTAAACCTTGGGGTGGCGAAGGGAAGATTTGATGGGGTATGTGTCCTCCTTTCTTGAAAAATTATTCTGGAAAATAAAACACCACATAACTTAAATGTATATACATTCTTATTGATTGAATGCATGTATCTATGATAGACTTGGAACCGAGTTTAATATTAATATTTTGAACAAAAATAATGTACATTCTTCTTAAGAGATAATTTCGTACAAACATCAGACCATTTTAGCAAAATCCTTGATACGTTCTTGCCAGTACCCTTTGGGTGGAAGAAGCAAGCGATCCCAATTCAATCAGAGCTCCTAAAGCGAAGTTACGAGCTGCACTTCAGAAGCCAGTTCGCAGATGTATGCGGTGGGGAGAGAGCCCAATGGGAGTGATTGTGGAGAAGGTGACCCAGATTCACCGCGCGCCGCCGGCGTCACCGCTCCTGCACCGACGGGAAAGCCCCCGGCGCGGTGCGGCGTCAACGCCCTCTGACACATGGCGGTCTGCGCCGGCGTCTGGAGGCACGGCGCTACCTATGAGAGAGCTTCATGAAAAATTAGCTACGATACACTTATTCGCTACGATACGCTTATTCTGTGAATTACTGAGGTCCGTTAACTGAAAAAAAAAGTATGGCAAGAAGATTTTTAAAAATTTTCCGGAGATGAAGTCCTAGTTTTCATTATCGTTCTACAACTTCCGTTAACAAGATAAATAAAACAATAATAAC
>NNCF01130299.1:659960-675072 GCA_002313205.1 Laupala kohalensis | reverse complement strand
GGGGGAGGCGATCATAATATATCCTTTGTTGGTACAATTTCTTTACACCTTACGGCGACTTCAAACTCGAGTAGTGTATAGATAACACACACAAACATAATGTGATTGTCCAAAAGAGGTCGTAAGTTTTAATTAATTAATGTATTTAATTATTTGCATTATAATTCTCTATATTAAACATATTAATATAATCGTAAGAAAACAAAACGTTTCTCACTCTTTCGAACAGGTATCGAAAATATGGAAATAATTACACTCGTTTTGTAATTAAAACAATTAATGAAGGCTACAGCGCACTCCTCTGCCTTGTTTTCTAGAATTGAAAACCAATTGGTTTCATCAGCACAGGAACTCACAAAATGTCTATAAAAAGTGTCATCTCGGTTTTGAAATTATTTAAAACCAGAGATTTAAATAGTTGTGATTACGTGTTGATTGTTAAGGATTAAAATAGACATTTCTGTTGATCAGGTTCCTGAGTTTAAAGCAATGCTTCGAAATTCTCTCGTGTCATTCTCAAAGTATTTTTACAGTTTACTTTTTAACAAATGTTCTGTTTAATTAAATACTTCCGTAAAAGGGAAAAAGATTAAAAGAGCTAACTTCTCAACTTAACCGTAACCTACTACCCCCTGTCCCGACCCCACCCCCCAAAAAAAGAGGAGGAAATAATATGTTAAAATTTGAAACATTCAATAATTCATATCTGTGGAGTGGAAATATCGTTTGATAATTCCCGAGTTATCTCAAAAGATGCAAAAAGTTTAGCAAAACACTTATTATTTATGTTTAAAATACTAAATTATCATTACCTTCTGGAAAAAATGTAATATTTTTTAAGAACAAGAATCAAAATTAAAACATTTCGCGCGTGGATATTAACTAATCAGTTACCAGAATGGGCGTTAATTATTATCACGCCAACAATACAAAGGATCTAATTTTTTATTTTGGATTTCCTCCACAGAACAGTAGGAAATTTATATGGCAAAAGTACGTTGTTTCATATATTCCTTTAAAAAAAAATTCTCGATATTTTGGACACGATAAATTTGTTCAATTCAACTACTTCTACTCAAATCTTGGGATTCCAAAATCTTCGATGTTCTGAAAAGCGAGTCATAAAACAGTAAGATATCCATAAAATCGTCTGACATTTTCGTCTTCAAGGAAAGTATATGACATTAATGAAAAGTACACCACCTTTAAATTAATCAATATCCTCCTTTCCATATTCATGAGATGGAGCCGAAGACCATTCAAGGGCCGACGAAAATACCCGGAGTCGCCAGCACATTGATGAACGTAGCTTCTGATGAGATGACGGGGTCAAGAGTCTCCTTTTCCTTCTTCCGAGCCATCGCTTTCTCACGAAGAAAGTGAAAGTGAGATGTGACGTCGACAGGGCAACCGAGGCGAAAAATCGGACCGGGAGTATGCGCTAAGGTGTTAGCGCAGATCAGTTTTCTTCTCATCGATCTCGGAGAACGCGCACATACGGGCTCAGGGTAGGTAAAGGGCTATGAGGTTCGGGACGTCAACTTAGATTATATAGGATGTTCCAGAAATCTACTTTAAAAATTGGAGGGATGATAGAACGCATTAATAGGAACAATAAATCACGAAGATACACATGTCCGGATGTCTCAGCAAGGAGATAAAGTGATACCAAGACAGAGTAAGAACACGTGACAAAAAGGTGTGAAAAGCACTTTATTAGGGGAATTGAGAAAGTGATAGCTGTTCAAAGGTTAACAGAATTAAATTGCAACAGATGTGCAAAGTTCTGTCCATTAACAGGGATGCATACCTTTCACCGATGTCGCATGTATTGGCGAGATTGTTCTACCTGAAGTCTAGCAAAAATTCTTCGCTAAGTCGTTGTGACACCTGCATCCCTGTTAATGGACAGAACTTTGATCTTTTACTCAATTCCCCTAATATAAAAACTTTGTACGTCTTTTTGTCACGTGATCTTACTCATTTTATCTCTTATCATCTTTGGGAAACCTTTCCGGACTAATATTCACCTGTATTTTTGTTCTTATGAATGTGTCTTCTCACCCCTCTAACATTTTACGTGGATAGAAATCTCTTAGATTTCGGTGAACCTCACCGCCAGGTAACAGATTAATCATGTTACGTCGAATGAAAATGGGAGACGGGACCGGGGTTCGAACCAGATGAGGAGTTTAGTCTCTACGAGACCACCTCAGAGGTCTTTGGGTTTCACAAGTTGAATGAGAATGGTAGACGGGCCCGAGAGGCGAATGGGATGGCGCAGTCGGTAGGCGCATGAGCGCGCAGAGCTCAAGGTCCCGGGTTCGAACCCCGGTCCCGTCTCCCATTTTCATTCGACGTAACATGATTAATTTTACGTGGAGTTCTGAGACACAGTATATGAATCACTCCAGCTATTTTGTGCTGGTGATCCGAATAATTCATTCCTCGGGATGACTGTAGTAAACTCGTAACACAAATAGTTCAATTTACTGATAATATCGTAATGACGAATCCATTATTCCCATTAATTTTTATTAAATAGTTACAATAGCTCAATAAGTGCGCGGGGAAAAAGATAAGTAGAAAATTCCAGTTGATATTTTTAACATTCCTAGAAAAATTGGAGTCAAACTGCGTCTGAATACCAATAAACAAATTAGGCTAACAACCCATAGTATCAACAACACGATAAATAACTGACATCAAAATTAAATGGTATCACTGATGTGGAGGTACTGAGCAAAAAAAAAAAGTTCATAAAAATATGTAGTGTTGAAATTTATTTGTCGTAAGTAATTTTCATTTAGGGATGAACGAAGGAACTTCCCGACAATTATAAATTATCGTTATCGCATTTTGAATAATTTGTCTACACTGAGAAATCACTATAGATGTATGCACCTTAGGATTCGATGTGAGATCCAAATTCAGAGGAAGGAAAGGATTTCTCCAAACATATGGATATGAGACCCTAACCTTATAGTTCGGATACAACAAGGTTGAGATATCACATTCGAAGGTTGGGATACCTCATCCAAAAGTTGCGTGCCACATCCCAAGGTTTGGAGAAATTTCTTCCATAGAATTTGGATCTTACATCCAAACCTGTTCTCTCAGTGTGTGGTTTTGTTATCGGAACATACTTGTCTGCCAATCGAAGGACTTTGAAAATTGTTACGGGGGAACAAAATTTGAGTTAATTTATAGTAATGAGAAAAATTTTCACGATACTCCTTAAACGGATTTCATTCATTCAGAACGTAACGATCATACTCAAGCATTCCATGATGTTCCCTTCGTTCGGTTAATCTACTCCCAAATTTGGAGTTCCGATTTCACCGCCTCGGGACGCACTGTTGGAGAGTTAAGACTTCAAACAAAATGACTGGCATGGGACGAATCTGAACCCGTGTTCTACCGTTCTCATGAAGATAATTGTCACGACCAGAAAAATATCTTGAAGATTGACCTTGGTAGGTGACTGCTGTTGGAACCAAATATTTTCGATCTTCCTGGTGAACAGATATCAATTTGTTACGCTAAGAGCCGTATACGTGAAGTATACGTGAAGTGGTGGCATCCGGTCTGATATCAATCGTAGATATGAATTCCACATCTACTCTACATAAATTTTAGTTGAGCCGTCATTAAATTGTTTTGAGAATTTATCAGTCCTACGTAATTCTGTATCATTCTGAAAGCACAGTTTCAATAAAAACGTGGTACAAATAGAGACAAGCAATTTGTTTTAAGTAAAGAATGAATAATACGTACACTCGAAACTAAACCAGGGGTAACGTGGATCGTATGCAGTTCCGTAGATGGTTACGAATAAAAATGTTAAACAAATTTGGTCATAGATAACAAATTTAAAAAACAGGAGATATAACATGGTTTACTAACATAGCATCTATTAAGTGACTACTAATCTCTCGGATGAAGTAACATTCAGTGAGCTATGAAATACACTCATTCCGACAGAACATCTTCGTGATCACTTAACCGTAACGTATCAACCTCTTTCGAGTAGACGTTTAATAAGAATCATTTATCTCACTAACCAGCGTTAACTATTTGTTCCAACATGACCATTAACTCAGCCGAGCTGAAAAAACATCGCCAAGGAAGTGGTGGTCCAACGCAAAGAAAGACGATTATCATCCCTGGTTGCTCCGTTCGTATTCGACAATCCACATTTCCTTTCGGTAGGCCTTTACAACCCAAAGGGAAAAAAATTTCTTCCCCAAACCAAAGGGGAAAAAAACTTCAAAGCACTGACTCATTACAATCTTGCGATACTATTATTTAATTATGAAGAAATATTTTCACTCCTCTAAGGCACTGACCAACTTATCTTAGCCCGCATGCCGTTTTCATACTTTCGATCGATCGGGCCGGTATGGGATAGGGTTTTGTATAATCTTGCCAGAGGAATAAAACTAATGGGTCATATTTATTTATTAACTAGCTACTTTGCTCACGTGAATTTTGTAAAATGTCTGCAAACTTGATTCTTTCTCACATTTCGTAAAATTTTCCTCATTTCGTAAAATCCTTTCATCGCGGATACTTTTTCACTTTTTAGTGTCACGCTCTTTCCAACCTCCACCTTTAGGGAGGCCGTGCACCTGATGTGGTCTGAAGGGGGCATAAGATCATTCGAAATACGATTATTCATCTCAGAGTACACAAATACCACGTACTCGACCGTAATATCTCGGCCTTTTACGTTATTTGTATGTCTCACCCCATCCATCCCCAGCTCTAAGGATACCGTACCCCTATGTGATCTCAACTTGAGTTTAACGACATTGGTAGTTTAAAAATATACACCCTAAAATTATCGATCCGATGCAATTATCATTTTTTTATATTTCAAAATTATATTTTTTTAATATTTCAATTGTTTTAATCCATAAACCTATTTCCACTCCCCAAGGGGTGCTAGTGGTGTCTTCCCTTCATGAGGGCTGAATTCAGACTTACGCGATATCGGGATTTTACTATCAATTCAGCGACGCCGAAAATGAGAACTATCATTTTCGATAATTGTTTCGCGGCTTCCACTTCCCTAGGGGTGCTGGGGTTTACATGGACTGACTGTGGACTTAAGCGTCTTCAGGAAGGCACTACTAATTTCAGTGGCCCAAAAACAACAATCTCAATACAAAAATTAGTCATTTTTGTATATTCCTCTTTTCATCCCCTTCTCGAAGGAAGTATATTCCCTTATAGGGAATGACCGTGGTTTTCTGTCTCTGGAGTTAATAATTCTGAGCAAAGATTCATAATGAAACGTTTCGCCCCTAAAGTATGATGAAAAATTTGATGTAAAATTTACTGTAAGTCGCGAGTCGTAATAAAATCTCGCGGGCCGTTCGTTGGACAGCGCTGCTCTAAGAGATACGACGAGCTCAACATCGGTAATCTGATTAAGGGATGTCCAACGCTTAGAATGAAGGTCTTCGACAATTTTCCATATCATATAGAATATAAATTTTGAATATTATACACTAATAACTTATTGAAAAATGAATACCTAAGGAAATAACGGCACTACTTTTTGGATTCTTCCAATTCTTTCATAAAATACTCTACTGTCGATATTCTTGGTAGCTTATGACCACACAGAACGAGGTAAAGATAAGGGACAGAAAAAATCTCGGTTAAATTCGGGTTTATAGTTTTGCGCATTTGAAAATTAAAACTTTGCTCGCAAATTACACATTACGTGCGAAAAATTATTACGTGTCAAACTAGATAATACATGGATGAAAACAAGGAACACAGAAAAAGCTTTTAGCATACATCTTTACAACAGAATAGGATTAAATATTAAATGATATAAATATTAAATGTTAAATATTAAATATTAAATGTGATAACAAAATCATAGATGTTCGTTTTCAGATAACATATTCTTGTATCTCAAATTATTCATCACATAATTTTCAATTATTTAAATCAATAAATCTATTGTCAAAAATGCAGTTACAAACTCCGTATGACCATGTGGAGGACAAACTAATTTACTCTTCGGAAGCAAGCAAGGGACCATCCCATCAATTCCGATCATGGTGGTAAGGCAAAGGTGGATCGAAAATTTTAGCTCACTCCTTGATAAAATAAAAAGTTAGTTACCTGTTATAAAATCAACTTCTACCAACTGCCCCACTTTCACCAACTAAAATGGAAATTTTCTTTAAAAAGAAATCATTTTTTTTTTCTAGATTCTAATACGTCCTTTTCTTTTTCTGAATACGCGTTGTTCAAAATAGGAAAATATTGGAATCGATGTGAAAATACGATCGGTAATGTTCCTGTAATACGTGTCAAATATTTCCCCACCTTTTATCGACTTAGATCTATTATAGTTTGAATTTTGATGTTGACACCGCCTGTTAAAAGGATTCAAGAACAAAAAAGGCGTTAGCCATTCGTTCTACGAAAGACCAAATCCCCTAAATTAGTTTTATTTAAGACAAAGAAATCTCCTACCGTTTCTAATAAATTATGTTCAAGAGTGTATATTGAGGGGAATCCTTAAAATCATTCATCTAACATACTTTCACTTCTTAAAAGTTTAAATAATAACAGAATAATAAATAATAAAATATATAAATAATAAAAATATAATTTAAAAATTATATGATTTAACAATAATTAAATTGGCAAATAACTAAAAGAATAATATAAACAGGCATACCCATATTGTCACACGCAGAACACTCACGTAAGTATGGGCTTACCTGAAAAAAATTAAGGAAAAATTAAAAATTATAAAAAAATAAGAAATAAACAATTATACTACAGTACATTGCAAAATTAATCAAACCTCTTCCAATGAATTTCTGTGTATTGTGCAGTGAAAGCTCAAATTACTTTCTTGCTTAGTGAGTTAATTCTAATATTTAAACCCATAGACAATATTTCCATTACCATCACATATTAATCTAATAATACACGCGAATTTAAATTTTGGAATGAAATATAATTGTATCCTGGCCCGAGTTTTTCTCCGTTTTTCCTTCGGGTAGAGGCGGATTTCTTATACAGGTTTTCTAGGCTTTGTCTAGGGGCGTGTTTATTGTAACAATAAATCGTGAATTTAGTGTTTTTTCAACTCTTATGTTTTTTAAACACTAAATTAACTACTCAGAATAATCTATAGTTCGATAATAACTTTTACATGTAAATTTACAAACATATTTGCGTTAAATTACAAACATATTGACATTATATATGTATTATAACTCGCAGCTAACTTTTTATCTTATCTAGGAACTTTTGCTGAAATTTTTGAATCCGCCTCTGCCTTAGGGCCCTTGATCGGAATTGATGGGATGGTCCCTTGCTTGCTTCCGGAGAGTAAATTAGTTTATTGTCCTCCACGTGGTCATACGCAGTCTTTACTGTTTTTGACAATAAATTTATTATTTGACTCGGCAAGGAAAAATATTTGCTACTGAATAACAATGATTAAATTTAGAAATCCAAATTGTATAACTAAAATGTCAGCCTAACTTCTTCACCTTTGATAATATTTATAGTATTTTCACTTGGTAGCAATCAGAATTATTGAAACATATCAGTTTTTAGAACATTGATCAATATTTGCATATGTTAATGAAAGACCAAATACACATTCATTCAATAACTACTACATTTGTCATTAATAATAAAATATCTGAAATTAATATCTGAAAATAAACCAACCTCGATTGATGAAACACCTTGTGATATAGAAACATAATAGTTCGAAATGAAAAAAAATACTATACAAATGTTTATTGGGAGCTGATACTGCACAGAACCATCGGTTACTGACCTCAAAAAGTCCACTAACATGATCCTTGAGGGACACCGCCCACTCGACACTGAGTAAACGGAGGGGTTACCCTGCGCGATTCGTGGGAATATTTTCGAAGCAAACATTCGTCTTTCTTCAACTTTCAGATTTCAATGTCAGTGCTCTTCACGGAAACCGTTCCTTAGGTGTTTTACTGAAGAATGATGAAACTCTTCTCAAGAAGCAATGTCAGAACATAAATGCTATACACACGAATGTTATAGGTTATGTTATAACGATACGGATAACCACTTCGACTTCCTATTAGGTTTGAATCTCTATTATCGGATGATTACCAACTTCGAATGTTCTGTGTATTTAAGACTTCAATTTGTCAATCACAATTTGACACTAAAAATTGAGTGAACATTACGTATTCCATTTTTCTTAAATACTTTTATTTGATTATTTTTTTATTCACACGTTCTACTTCAACCCTAGTAGTTCTCCACCCCACACGATATATTAATCTCCCATATTCATACAAAAGGTAAGATAGTAATACGTATGTACTCGAGATCGTTACAGAAATACATGAAAATATGTTAGCGAGGGAAAAAATGTTTAGAAACGGAACATTTATGTTACATTTAAATTAAAGTCCCTTTATTACCTTTAATGGAAGTTAAAAGTTTAAAATTCACTATTCCAGAAATTGTTGGTAGATCATCATGACACAACACAATTATCATAACGTATAATCTAAGACCTAAGCAGACTTAGGAGGAGATACTGACGAAAGAAAACCAAACAATATAGTCCTATAAGAACACAGGAAGACAACAAGGTGTTAATACATGAAGGTAAATACACAAAAAAGGGAGCACCCCGAACACCACACGATAGAAAATGAATGAGATATAGTTAACGCAGATAATTTGAAGGTAGTATATTGATGCAAGATTTCACGGCCTATCATTTAAAATACTCGACGTTTCGTCGGCAATTGCAGCGGACATTCCCAGGAGCTACACTTTAACTGGTAATAATTAACTTCAGTTCACGTGTATCTCCTGGAGATGTCTGCTGCAATTGCCGACGAAACGTCGAGTATTTTCAATATGATGACGCATCTTAACAACCGAAATAAAGTTTCCATTAGTGAGAGCTAGTGTGAATTTGTAGAAACGCTTTATGATTTAAATTATGCATACAAAATTTGATAGATCCAACATAACAAATTAATATTTTAAGAATCAGAAAGGTCTAGCACATAAAAACTCATTCAAACCTACAGGTTATTAGTTCTACAAAATGTGTCATTATGTTCCGTGATGTATATTGATTCAGGTGAAATTTCTTCCACGACAATTTTTATAAAACGAATGATTAAAACATAAATAAATAGGTGAAAAGATCAGTTACGTGGGATCAATTGTGAAAAGATCAGTTACGTGGGAGATTTTTCGTTATTGTCAAACTAATAATAAACGGTAAACTGTAGTATTGCCTGTTATACCTCTAGAACAAATGAGCCATTGAACTATGATAGCGGCCCGGGATACTCTACACATGCCATAAAACGGTGATGGAGATATGTTTCGAAAATGACTACTTCCCATTTCGTAGATAAAGGAGATTCGTGTGTTTAATATTTAGTGAGGAAAATAGTATACATTACACCACAAAAAAAAATTTTTTCCACAATTATGTAATACAAAAACCCGCGAGGGCCCCAGAGGGTAGTCATCGGCGTCGCGCGCGCGGGCGACCAGAGGTCACGCCGCGTCTCAGTGAGGCAGTCATCACGCGAACGAGTTGGCCAGTCGCCGAAGCGGAGAGGGTCGAAGGTGAGCGGCTTCCCAAGACACACCTGCAGCAGCACACTCACCCGACCCACCCTCCCCCACCACTCGACGGCTCCGGAGCACTCTCCAGCGGAGACCTTAATCACGAGAGAGCCGTCAGTAGAGGAAGTATAATGTGGAATTTCTCATATTTCCTGAAAGTACTACGCGCTGTTTCTCATCGTGCTATCAATCACGATAGTTGGTCACGTTATTATGTCGCATCTTCCATTATTTCTCCCTCCAATAAAAAGCGAGCATCAAGTGACAGCTGGCGTTAAAGGGGCTATGAGAATTAGCTCAGTAAACAAAGCCGTTATGAGAAATTACGTTTTATCAAGTTGTGGACACTGCTGACGGTTCTCTCTCGATTAAGGCCTCTACTCTCCAGTTGAGAGTAGAGGATTTCGAAGAAAGCGATACGACACAGGTTTCACAGAGGTAGAATTTCTATGGGGCTCCAAGATAACGAGGTCTCGCGTCATGGAACACATGTGAGTGGTTCAAACTCGGAACCTCGAAACATCACTACTACAGTTTAAACACTAAACTCGGTTCAATTCCTCAAATAAATATTTTTATGACAATTCAATAATTATAGATTATTTTTTATCGACGGAATAATCAATCACAAATTTAAAAGTCATTGCATATTTAAATTTTCATATTATTGAACATTCTACAAGCAAACGAGTGAGAAATGTCAACAAATACTATTCAGAAGTATTCCTTTAGGTGCTGAACCCATGCCGGAACCAAATGTCAAAATATTCTTGAAAATGCGGTGATTTAGGGGTAGCGTCTTCACTTCCACAACGTTTAGCGGTAGAGCGCGGTTTCAAACCCAACTCATTCTACCTAGGTTAGTTTTTGAGTTCGGGTTTCCTTCAACGATTCCAAGCGAATGTCGGTTCGGTACCTTAACTTCCCCTGCAACCCAACTCTCTTCTTTCCAAGCTGAGAGGAACAGCAGGCCCCCTGGCCCGACTCACACCTTAAAATATTAATTAATTAATTAAAACAATAGGATCAGATTAATTTTCTTTGCTTCGGTTCAGTTATTAATTTCTCCATTAAATATCTTTATCAAAATTGCATTGTTATTGCACGCATCAAAATGATTGTTTCCTTTACAAAAGTTTTATAAAAACGATAAATAATATATGGTGTAGTTATCACAATTGAACGATACAAAAATATTTTATTTTCAACAAAGTTATTTTATAATATTGTTATTGTCTACTGTTAAGTATAATTATACTTACAAGGTCCTAATAGTGGCAATTATTTTTATTCTTAAGATTCTTTATTTTACATTGTTCGGGACCAAAACTGAGCTTCCTTATCCTCTCGTACGAATCCATTAAAAAGTAGCCTCCTAAGGTCATTCAACACTTAAACACACAAACATCAACATCGAGGCTACGAGATCAACGTAAAGAATTCTTCGCCAAGGGGATAAGAAGACTCGTAAGAATACGGGACAATTGCATTGAAGTTGGTGGGGATTACATGGAAAAACATTGTATTAATTTTTGCTGTACAGCTATTTGTCTGTTTAATTATTGAATGAGCCCCCCCCCCCCTCGTATTATGTCCAATCCTTTTAGTACCGTCCTTAGTACCAAAGAATAGGAGTGGTACTACTTCAACCATTAAACCTTTCCCACTTGCCCACCTTGTTCGTTAAAACTACATATTTTACGGTGAGGCGAAATCATTAATAGATTAGAAAATCTGACCTCCGTGACCAACAGCAAAAAAAAACAAATTCGATAATAAACCACTCACGAAGAATAAACACGATTTAATGATGTACCTTGGTGTCTGTAACGTTAACCGATCATTACTACTTTATTCAGCTGTCACTTCCCTGAAACAAAAAATTAACATTCCTACAAAATGAGTACATACCTTTGCCGCTACGTGATTGAATCGGTCAATTAATAATTGCGTCTATTTTTGTAGACATNAACCGATCATTACTACTTTATTCAGCTGTCACTTCCCTGAAACAAAAAATTAACATTCCTACAAAATGAGTACATACCTTTACCGCTACGTGACTGAATCGGTCAATGAATAATTGCGTCCATTTTTGTAGACATATCATTATCTACCACAAAAACTGCCGATTTTGAACTTATATTCATAGATCAGGATTCTTTTACGGCAACACCAAGGGGAAATCCTAAATTTGATATTTCCACAGATTGGATATGAGTTCAGTTTTATCAGATAAAAATACGAGATGTGAATATCAATTATTTAGACGGAAAACTCACTATTAATTTATATTAATTACAGAGTGCGTTTAATAAAACTATATTACTTAAACAAAATACATATATAAAATAACAGTTTAATCGAGATAATTTGAGGTGATAACTGAGATAATTTAATCGGGTAATAATGTAAATAAAAACAGTTTACACGAGACATTCTCATTTAATTAACTTTACAGTAGTTGAAGTGGTTTTTGTTAAAAAAAACGACAACACTTATTTATTTCCACCCCTTTTCTTCTCTTCATGTCACTTGCAATGCTATTTGAGTTCAGGCTTCAGTACACAAGTCAAATATAATAAATATAATGAAATTATAAAATGAAGAGAAAATATGTGAACAATTACCCGTGCAGAATACATCTTTTGGACAGATAAATTTGTTTTGAACAAACCTTTTTATTTAATACCAACTGAACGTACCGTCACCGAGAGTTTGAATTGATCTCTTAACGGTTGGTTACATAATACCACCGTCTTTGACAATTCCGTAACTTGGTATGCATTTGAATAGCACACAAACATTTAAACATTCGTCTTCATTCATTACACAACACTTTGCTACAAGCCACCCTCTAAAGGTGAATTAATTACAGTCTATGTGCCCTGGATGCCGCCACAGAAATAGTCTTCTCCACGTGGAGAGGGAGGGCAAAAAAGTGGTGGCGCCGGCAGTTACCTACACGTGTCACCCATGGCATCCGCGAAGGCGTCAAGAAACAAGACGAACAAAAACAAAGAGATCAGAAAAATACCCCACATTCTTGGCACACGAACTCAAAAGAAAAGCAGCTTGGTGCGAGAAACATGCTACCGTATGAAAAGTTAAGAGGACGAAGATCCAAGCACTTTATGGCACCTTGGAAGATAAGTGTCACACGCTTTAAGGGATACCACCTATTTCTTTTCTTTTTTTAGTTTCGAGGGATTAATATATCACCTATTTTTTTAGCTTTACGCTTTATAGATGAAACTATTTGAGGAATATTACACACCATTTTGTGTAAAGAAAATAATGATTCGATACAACATAATTTGTAGAAAATAAGACAGCCATTTTACAAATTTTATGTGTGTTATATCTGGACGACAGAGCTTCGCTCGGATAAAAATGTGGGATACTCTTTTAAAAAAATTGTGATACTACTTTTTCAATCCTTAAGCTCCCCCAGGGGACTCACATATAGTAAGTACGTGTTTGGCAAACACGGGGTCCCGAGCTGAGCATTACTTCCACTTGTGCAAGTTTCCTTCCTTTCACTTTCCTGACCTTCCTTGGTCACCTCTTGTTCTTTTCGATCCCGACGCTATTAAGGCTAGGGTATCTTTCATTTTCCTCATCCCTCTCCTTTTTGTCCTACCCCTCATTTTTCTTCCCCCCCCCTCCATTTGAGATTTTGATGTATGTTGTGAGATATGTTTTGGTGTGTTGTAGATTAGGAGGGTTTTTAGTGCGTAGGGTTGAATTATTCGGCGAGTCCCACACGCGGGGAGAGTCATGTTGGCTCTCCCTAGTGCGTAACTGCATTTTCCCTACCTGTACTGAATTTTAGGGCTCTAATGACCTTGATGTAGACGAGCCGTAAAGCCCAAACAAAAACAATAAAAAAACAACTTAAGCTACTGATAAAGTCGAATGTGTGACGCATAATTGCTTCACGCAACGGATTGAATATCTGAACCTGAAAGCAATGCAAATCACAGGGACAGTTTATTGCGTTGTCTACATGCTTGTTTACTAGAGTAAGATTTCTCTACTCATTTAATGTAAGTACAATAATTATGTTCATTATCATCATTCATCACCAAAATTCACAAAAATGTGTAATACACATATAGACCATTCACACATAACACTGAAAATATTCACCCCAATTATTATCAAAAAATATATACGACATAAATACGAATGAAAAATATTTTTAAATCTTAAAAATTACAAAATATTTTCTACAGTTTTAGGTTAATATGTTAAAATATTTAAAAAAATAAATGGGCAGAGAAAAGTATAAATTTAAAAATATCCCCCCTCCCCATCATTAACCTGCCACCAGCGCGCGAGTGTATACTGAATTAGCTAAAAATAACGGCAGCATAGACATGTTTTCGGGACTGCATTCAAAAATGACAGTCGCCACGTTGAATAAAAAAGAATTAACTCTACGAATTAATCTAGTACCGATTTTTTACTCGAATAAAACTTCGTTCAATTAATTTTTTACGCCCAAAATCCAAGTCCTCTACTTTTCTGACGAGCCATAAAAAAAAACATAACGTATTATTACTCATACGATTAATATCTTCAGAATTAGTCATCGCAATTTTCTAAGACAATAAAAATTATTTCGAAGAGCGCTAGAGGATATCTCGATCGCTCTCTTATGATACTTAAGAGAAAATGACAAAGTTAATTGCGGAAAATTATCTCCAACATACCTTTTTGAGAATTATTATTGAGCACTATCAAATATCATAAATCGGAAAACAGGTTTGGAGCTGCAAGAAGGTTGATTATATGGGAGGTAAAAATGTAAGTTTCACTCGAAGGTTTCGGAAAACTAAGTCAATGTTGAACGAAAATTTACAGTTGTCTTATCTCGTTTTCCAGAACTTCCTCGAATAGAGACAAGACGGAGTTAATTTCTCTGAATGGCTCTAACTTCAGGGAATCAAAAGAATTTGCTAGGGTATGGACACTCAGCACTCAATTTCATTGCGCGTTACTTGTTGCAATCGATTCTCCAGACGATGGTATTTACTTTCAAGTAAACAAGGCTTAAGGTATCCATGTTAACTGAAGTCGTTGCCAATTATTTACAAAACATTCACCAAAGTAGTTCTAATTCATTAATAATCCAGTCTACTGATTTTCACTGTTGGATAAGGACAATTATTTTGTGATTTTAAAACTTGATAATAAGTTTAGACTGACATTCGACTCTTTCTTCGACAAGTATCGCAACGTCTTCAGTCATGTGTTTCGGCTGTCATTGAAAGAACAGTATTTTCCATAGATCTTGGTGAATTATTCTAGTAAATACACCATAAGGTATAAAAATCTTAACGTCATCGCGTTCCTATTTTCATTTGCTATGTTTTAGTAGTTATTTCGCTGTTAAGTCTGCACTTTTGCCCGGACGTAAAAAACAAGTAAGCCCGCGAAAATTTCTCCATATAAGTCCATAGTA
>NNCF01130299.1:639823-658037 GCA_002313205.1 Laupala kohalensis | reverse complement strand
GGAAGTACTTTGTTTTTGGGTCGTATTTTCCAATTCTGGTTCATAAATACATAGTAAGCTCAAGGTCCCGAGTTCGAATCTCGATCCCGTCTCCCATTTTCATTCAACATAACATAATTAATCTAATTATCTCTGTACTCTGGTTCGGATTTTACTCCGATTTTCCACCGGGTAGTCGCGGATTTTCCGTAAGTGGAAATGTCATTTAATACATTTGTTTTGTTATTACTGAACTCGGATTGTTACTGAACATAATGTCTACGATTCATTTTGGAATGACGATTACAGTACATATTTATTAAAGAATTTCTTTCATAAATCTTAAATCCGCGACTGCCCTTGGTGCCCTTATCGGAATTGATGGGGTATACCCTTGCTTGTTTCCGGAGAGTATCTCAGTTTCCCCCACGTGGTCATCCGCAGTTTGGAACTGCTTTTTGACAAAGTTTGTTTCTTTATAGCTTCGATTTAAGAATCAATATTGAAGACTGGCGCAGTTTAGAGTCATAGTTTGTTCGCAGAAAGGACGACGACGTCGAGACGGTTGTAACTCAGGAGTATACGGCGGTGAAGAAGACACACGCCATGCCGCATGCACACTCAAGTCTTTGTTTCCCAGAAGAGCAATATCAATGAAGGGTGGAAGACGAATTTCTACTTCAGAACGCATTCACAGACGGACTTACAAGCACGATGATCTCATCTTACAATGTCTTACGTAAGTGACACCAATTAGATAGCTCTAAAGGAAGAAATCTTAATAGGACGAATAACTTAGTTGGTATCATTTTTCGTAGGCGTAAATCTAATACTACGTTTTAATTTTAATTGTCTCCAATTACAAAAGTAATATACACTACATAAATGAAGATAATTACAAAAGTGATGTAAGACCAAGTTACGTATTAAAAAGAGAAAAAAGAAAACAGTATATAGGTGTGGAGATTCTTACAATATATCCCACAAATGATATAAAGTAGTGCGTGACTATGGAGACTTAAAACTAATATTGTTAAAACTAATAAATATATAAGGAATTAATTAGAAAACTTAGATAAATCTAAGTTTACAAAAAACTCTATATAAACGTTTTCACTTTTAAAATGTAAATTAATATTTCGATGCAAATATTAGATTCGAAGGGTAAATAGATTCATACCTCTTCTTCGATCTTGACTTAATAAACTATTGTCTATCAATACATTATACTACTCATCAATACATTATATCAGACATCATATGAAAATGTAGAGTTGATCTTTTGTAGAAAATTAGCCGATGTACGATGTTCAAAATCGATGAAATCGGAAAAAATTAATAATTAAAGATATCCTATTCATGCACATACTAACAAGTACAAAATCCGAATAAAATGTCAATAAGAGCTCAAGAGTTCACATTCAACAGTATTTGCCCCATCATTCTTAAGAGTAGGATTGCAAACCAACAATAAAAAGTGAGAGTTGATTCGCGCACAAAATGCTGACGTGCTATTTTAACAACCATTAATACAATGTTAATAAAATAATAAATACAAGTGAATGAAACATGATTATCAATTGTTACCTCTGATTCTCAACATTTTCATAAAAGATATTCAACTTTTCACAGCTTAACAAAAATGAATAATAACTATTCACATCCTCACAGTTCCTTTGATATTAACAAATTAAAATGCTTCGTTTTTGTGTATCTGTTTAAATCGAATCCGTTCAGAGAATGAAATAATTATACTTTGTGATTACCACCGAATTCAAAGAGAGTAACACCCATGAGCGGTCTATTGAGAAGAGCGGGCATAGAACGATTGATCCAAAAGTAAGTTTTCGGGGTTCCGGGATTTGTGACTCATTTTCCTGAAGTATTCCCGTTTCTTCCGTCAGTCATTATCACATTACACCCATCATTACTTATCCATCGTGGTAGAAGGAATCCACGCGTATCATAAAGTCATCTTTCCACCATGCTCATCCATATATCTCGCACCTCCGAGAGGTGCGGAAGGAGAGCGTAACTAACGCATCACCTTTGAGCTTAAACTTAAATCGCAGAAACATAATTGTAATTCTCCATAACATCCCGCATAGATATGATGTTTAAAAGGGACTGAAAGGAAGAATGAACAATTCTTACCGAATTAATGTCTATTAGAGTCATTAAAAACCCCTTGCACTCTTCGTGTGTGATCAAGGTTAATACAGGGTAGGATTCATTGTTAAGACGAGTATTTTAGAGAATGTACTTTCATTCATTTCCCAGTGTTCATAATACGACTCGATGTCACATTGAAGGCGACAGAAAAAGACTTACAGAAATCTATGATACATAGGTATTGACATGAGATGAACAGTTAGAAAATGAACACAGGACTTATAACAGAAAAGATGCTTTGACGAAGCTCTATTTGAGAACCGAAGTCTGAGATATAAGAAAACTGTCCGCCTCCCATCACTAGGGACGGGAAAGTCCTCTCCTCGCGAGGAACGGATAAGCGGTGGTACATACAACATATTACAAGATAATAAATTAAACCCCATCTTGGTCCGGGTTTTCCTCCAGTTTTCTTCCGGCTAGTGGTGGATTATCCGTAGGCGTGAATGTCATTAATACTTTTGTTATTAATTTTATGGACTTTTTACTGCACTTAATATATAAAAACAATTCATTTTGGAGTAATAAATGGTTAACAGTACGCAGTTTGTACTGTTTTTTGACAATAAATTTATTTATTTATTATTATTTATTAAATAATTTATTTTATAAATATTGAATCCGCCACTGCCCTTGGGCCCTTGATGGGAATCGATGGGATGGTCCCTTGCTTGTTTCCGGTGAGTAACTTAGATTATTACCCCCACGTGGTCAGATACAGTTTACAACTGCTTTTCTGACAATAAAGTTTGTTTACATATTTAGTTAGACTTAGAAGATAAATATACTCTGAAGTTGAGATAAAATTACGATTGGAGACTGTCAAGTCTTGGTAATTAGTTCAAAAAGAACTAAGAGATAAGACGTGTCGTTCACAGATATACACATAATCCTAATCTAGTAAGTTATCCTTGTGCATCGGGTTCACAGCATGAGCAGTAAAAGACATAAGAGTAAAGGGACAGGGCACGAGTCTGTAAACTTATTCGTACCATTCTTCAGAGACTCCTTCATACGGAAATGAGGACAACTTAAAGAAAACGGGAGAGTGATAATTATATGGGTCCTCTAGTTTCCTTTGTCCCCAACCAACAATGCTCGTTCTTCTCGCCGAGCACGAATTCCTAAATCGGTAGTAAGGCGAGACATGCGCTATACGATATGAGTAAGTTATACTGCGGTTTTGAAGGTAATCGTACACTTCAGTTATGGAGGTTGTCAAGGAGGAAAAAATTTGAGTACGAACTTTCGAAATCTAAAAATATTACTCTCGCTCTAGCTGCACCAAGCATTCCATTATTTCATTAAAAATAGGAGCATGGATCAATGTTCATTTCGCCTTCAAATGAATTACACGAGTAATGGAAACAAAAATATGTAACAATATGAACAGTAGTTTCAACAAAGTTGCATTTCTTCGATAAAAAAGTAATAATTCATTACGTTCGTATACGTGGGCATAGACTGGAACGTAGTGTCTTGAAGAAACCATCACAAATATTATAAACCGTCCATGTTTAAGTCGCTTAATTTGTTTAAATACTCTAATTTAAAAACAAATGGACGTAAATTGTACATTGTCAAGAAAGTTATGGATTGTATGATAAGAGGTGTACGGGTAAATGAATTGGTAAGGAAAGTTTTCGAAGAATATTCGAGTTTGTTTGGGACAGGAGAGGAAAGTGTAGTACGATATTTGCTGCAGATGATCGAGAGACCAACTTGGGAATTTTCACGAAATATCTCACAAAACATCAAGAAGAACCAAGAGGAGACAAAATTAGTACTTAAAAAATCCTTAATAAGGTCGGAGATACGTTAATGAGATCAAGAATCTAAACTATAGATTTTAACGTAGAAAGATTTTATGCACTCGTTTCGAATACAACATGGCTAACAGGAAAAACAGAAAATTAAAATTTGATTGTTTTATTGGGAGTCATATCTAAATTAGACCAATGCAAACTATTGGAAAAAATTCCCTGCGACGCCGTACGATAGGGTTAGGGGAAAGGGGTACAGGAGGTGGGGAGCAGTCTCGACGGGGTGCCATCTGTCGCGTGCTCCTGTTATCGATTGCAGCCACGCAGCCTAAGCCGCCTAACTCGATTTGCGCCCTCACAGCAGACCCCTTTCCACGGGCTGCTCGCCTCCACCAGCGTGAGCTCCACCACTGCCGCAGCTCGGAGACATCTGGCTTTGTCTCACACTACACCGCCTTCACAGAGATCAATCAACCACAACCCCACTTACAACAGATTCAATATTAAAAACTACCAAAAAATAACTGTTCAATTCTATGTAAACTTGTATAATTCTAATGTAAGAGTACATTACGTAGCACGTCATGAATAAAGCAACAATTTCACAGAAAATCAAATTTATAAATGTGAAATCTTGCATATTTGTCGGCTACGCAAATCAATAGCATTTGATGGAATTAGATCTTAATTATGAAACTTGGTATTCGCGAGTTTTACCTCTCGCTCTCAACCCGAAATTTGTAAAGGCCCTATAATAAGTCTAGCATTACATATTGCAATGGCTTCGCCAAGGGTGATGAGTCGCTCAAAACAAACTCTTGGGCGATGATGGGTAAGTTTAGCTAGTTAAATTTATGTTCATGGACATTGTTTAGCGCGTCGCTGACTACTTCGCTTTCGATTAATGACGAATAAATAAGCTAGAACCCGCTGTTTAAAAGTATGGTGGCGCAGTAGTGCACTTGAACATAGCACTTGAATCTGCCAAATTTCGAAGCTCAAAGACTGTAAGTCTCGTCGTCATGATATTGATACGATATTTGGGGAAAAAAATTATTTTCGAATATAGAAAAATCGTTCGTAGGTTTTGCACCGACTAATCTTGACAAAGATTTATCGTGTTTTTCGGTAAAAAGTGTATTGCGTAACTTAATGGGCAACACACCGGTTTAGTCAAGCGAGAGACTCTTCCATAAACGTACAGTAATGTGTAGGCACATTTCTCTACCAAGGAGCTAATGTGAAATTTTTCCACGAGTCATACTACAGCAGTATACAGTAATCGTGTGGGACGTAGGAAAAACGAGACACAAAGTAATAAAAATTTATGTGGTGAAAGACCCTTTATTTTGTACGAAAATGTACAAAAATATTCATTACGCTAACGAACTTTAAAAATAAAATTATTGATGACATCTATGACATTTTGATCTATTTTTGGAGTTAATTCGAAACATAAGAGTAAAAAAATTGTACATCTGTTCCACACCCAGTGAAGTGGCGACTTACAGTTATTACAATTTAAAAGTATATCAAACTCGAAAATGGATGATTATCTCACTGAGGAGCAGCGAATTCAACTTAAAGATGTAGCTTTCTGTCGATTAGAAATTATTAAACGATATATGAGGGTCTAAATGTTTAAAACAGATTTGTCCAAAACGACTCAGTTTTCATCTAATTTAAAATTGGAACTTGATAACGAATAAGCTAGAGTTAACCGCCGATTCAATTACTTTTAGTGTATCCGTAAACATTGGCAGGCACATACCCTTGTAGCAAAATAGAGACATTCCATGACACATATCCTTCAAAAATTCATTGCGAGAAAGAACCGTTCTAGACCTACCTCAAATTCACTGGAATATGAGCAAAACTTCGCTGAGGTCAATTTCATCATTACGTCATACGCAAGATGCGTGGAAAAATTCATTTCTATCAAGCAACTCATAAAAATGTCCGTTTCAGCCAGGACGCGAGTCGGTAGTTAAAGCTGCAGTTTCCACTCAGCTGGTCCAGCATCCGCAGATGTCCTTAGTGCCTCTGGGAACACGTTCGTGTCCAACTCCGCATTAGACTTTTTTGCAACTTTCTCCGCATTATGCACTGAGCAAGGGAAAGCACTGTAGGGAAGAGGATCACCCAAGTGGAGGTATCGCACTGCACTGGGCTTTCTCTACCGTTCGCTTTGGTGATGGAGCGCTAGTGAATTTGGTAGCTTACTTACTTTCATGCGAACACTAATTTTATTTATAAATAAATTAAAATATACATAAATATATTGTCAAAAAAGCAGTTGCAAACTGCGTATGACTACGAGGAGAACAATAAACTAATTTACTCTCCGAGATCAAGCTAGGGACCATCCCATCAACTCCGATCAATTGCACTAAGGCAGAGACTTAAGATTTCAGCTTATTCCTAAGATAGGAATAAAAATATTTAGCAACGTGTTATAATATTATCATAATACCAATAAACTTGTATTAATAAAACACGAAAAAGTTATTTCACAGTACGTATTATCAAACTACTGATTATTCGAAAAATATTGTTTATATAATCTTAACCTTTAAATTTTTCTAAATTCGAGATTAATTATTTCAATAGACCGCCATCCCTAAGCGATTTAAATAGTTTTACTGGCAGTTTTTAAAATTTTACACGGATTAAAAAGGTTACTCGGTTTGACTACAGGCTAAGATAGGCCCACAAAGTTCACGGAGGGTATCATGGATCTTCGAGTTAAGAATGAATGGAGATCCCATAACATAACAGGAGTACCTATCATCTCAGTCCAGCCTTTCAACTCAAGCAGCTCAGGACTGCAACCATAGAGCCAGTTTGATTCATTATACCCTATTGGACCTAAGATAAACTCGGAGGTGAGTTTTGCATAATGGGACGTGTGAACACACAATATCAAACAAATGAATACCATTAATGTTACAAGTATTTAAAACGTCCACAGCATTCATAAGAATAAAGTTTCAAGAGTCAAGTCGTACAACCACAAAGTCACTGTATAATTAATATCTATCTATTCTTTTTTCATACCAATCATCCCAGCTGCATTTATTTCACTTTCCTGCAGAAACAAATACTACGAGTTAAAATGTTTTTGCAATACATTTCAATACATTGTGAAAAAAGTAAGGAAATATAACTAAATTGCAAATGGTAAGTAGGTAGAGACAAAAGGTAGAGTTACCAAATAAAAACAGAAAAACATTGAAAATGAGAAAACACAAAAAAATTAAATTGTGTATTTCCAGGAATTGTTCAAATAGAAGTAACCAAACACAGGAGTTGTGCTAGTATATAATATATTGCTCTCTTATGAACTAATTAAGAAATTTTCCACGCCATTAATACTGTCACTTTCTATGCATAAATTAATTACCAGTATGTATACTTCCATCTACTACAGAGCAAATACGTATGCCTTATGTTCAGCAACTTATCTGACGTACACGCAAATGAAAACGTACTTGAGCCAAAAACACTAGATACACTTCAATTATCACCCACTCATCCTTCTTCTCTAAATGTGCATATTTTGACGAAATCATCTTGAAAATTGAAAGAAAACATACAAGTAAAAAGAGACAAAAAGAAGACGGAAGTGAATAAGAAATAATATAAATAATTTTGTGAATGTGGAAACAAAAGACTGACACATTCATTCACACCTCAATTCTTTACCAACGAGAGATAAGTCAATTAAGAAAGAATCTCAGCCAAGAGGTACAAAAAGTGGGAACGTTTAACAAAGAAGCTAATACAAGAATGAGCCTCACACGGTGTGTGTGAATGAAACGAAAGAGAAAAAATCAAGTTAATTCAGCGTAAAGCGCATTCGAATCCGCTACTCTCCACACACGTCCCACCCCCTACCCCTACTCCACGTTGATTCAGTCACGCTCTGATTGGTTGCCGCCAGGAAGTGGTTGTGGACCCCTAGGAAGCACAGCTGCAAAGATAATTCAAACATGAGATGAAGTTATTAGGACTTGCGCTTAAGATCTGCAGGGTAGATATCAAAGTCTGTAACTGAACAATGTTGCACTGCTTTATTACTAAGGTGATTATTATATTTTTTTAAATCTTTTATTAGATTGTATCTTTTTCATGCACTTAAGAGGTCAGTGTAAAGTGGAGATTAAAGTTTTTCTCACAACATTCAATTAGCTATTCGAGGGCATGGACTTTTGACTCGCAGTCTAATCGGCTTTAACAGTAACTCGCGACTCAATTTTGCATTCGATACATTGCATATACACATTTATTTCAAATAACAAAATACATACACTTTTGGGAAACTTTTGGTTTTCTATAGCACGTTTAAACAGTTTGGACTTAATTTATGACATCAAACACAACGATATACTCTTTCAAAATCTTTTACATTTCAAATTAATGGCTGTTTTTTTTGCCACAAATACGTGTGTGATGGCAAACAGAGGACCACACACCCGAAACTATGGTTTGTGACTGCTCGAAAATGCAGATCACATCGACAAAAACCCTTTCATTATTAAAAAAAAAATTATTGCATTGCAATATCTGTGTATTGATCTAATACCGCAATACCAACGGGCTACCAACCGATATTTTATCATAATCGAGTATATGAAAGACTGACTTAATGGAGACATCAAGTCCAATGGCCAAATAGCATGCCTGAGAAAAATGGCAGACTATAACTGATAACTCAATGTGTAATAAACTTGATATGTTTCGCCGAAGTAAAATGCCAAAGCAATAAAAGCTCTGGCAAGAAGCTTAAACTAACTTACAAATACATCGTGAGTCGAGGAGCAAAAACTCATACGTTCATAAACCTAGATGAGCTTAATGCATTCATGAACTCATTGCGTGCATTCAAGAAACTAATTGTTCTCCACTTGTTACGGGGAATCAAGAAATAAGATGCCTTTATCGAAATAAAAGTACAACATTGTTTTGGGATTAGTATAGGTGAACCGATTATAATTATGGACGCGAGGGACTACCAAAATGTAAATCTTTCACAAAATAATTTCGCAAATTATTTTTAACAAAATATAAAATGAAATCACTGAATTTTACACAGAGAACAATACAGGTTACACATAATGTTAGAAATGGAAGAATTTTTCAAAAAGGATAGCGTTCTGAAACAAATTTATAACGATTTAGTGTTAGCGTGACGTTTTGTTTCGGGAGTACAATAGTTTTTTTTGTACTCACTCTACGAGAGTTGAAAACAGTGTTTTTTAGGAAAATCCAGCTCATTTCTTACTCAATCACTCACAAGCTAATAGAGAAAACCGATTATTAGAGCAGAGCTTTACTGGCGAACGCTGTGAGTGGCTCGTAAATGGAAACACGTGCTTCGAGCGACCAGACACTCCAACGACCCATTCCCAAGACCCACTGCGCTTCTAGAAGCAGCACAAGCAATTCCTTAGGTTTACTTAGGATTCTATCAGAGCATTTAATTGCCAACTACTTCTCCCTCACTTCCGCACTCCCACTTCGCTTGATTTAACAGCTCATGCCGCGCGGCACCGATGCCTTGTTTCGTACCTACATTCGACTTCCTCATGCTGACAAAGAGTGTGGATCCTGGGGGGGGGGGGCTAAGGGGGTTATAGCCCCCCTCCCCACTGGACCTGAAATCTCCACAGATAAAGGCATACTTTACCACTTTAAACAATTCATAAATTTGGTTGCTATTTAATATTGTTAATTGTTGATTATCTATTTGATGAGTAGATGTATTTTATAAACAAGATAATATTTATAAAATTTGTGTTGTAAAACCATGCTTTCAAACAGAATAGCTCCCCAGATCCCTTCTCGGTTATCCCCCCCCCCCTTTCGGTAGGGTCCTCCACTGCTGACAATAAATGTGTCAGAACTTATGACGAATATAATGAATAACTAGTTGATTAGACAATTGATCTCATGATATTTTTGCCCTTGGTACAGAAACTACTCAGTAGTCTGCCAAGACCTACTTGGTGCAAATTCTTAATCAGTATTACTGTTCAGGGATCAAAGTGGGTTGTGTATGATTAACTCTAATAACCCCAATCGACTGAAACAAATACAGTCATAAATAATGAATTAGCGAATACCACTTTAATTTGCTCTCAACCATACATCAGGCCCCACCGGTGGCTAAGGGGTTAGCACGCTTCCTCCCTACCAAGTCACTCCGGGTTCAATGCCCGGCGGGGCCAGAAAAATTTGTAGATTTTTAATTTCAGGTCCAAGTTTATAGTTATAATAATAATAATAATAATAAATATTATTGTCAAAAAGGCAGTTACAAACTGCGTATGACCACGTGGAGGAAAATAAACTAATGATAGATGTGACCACTGACAAGCGAACCCTCCTCCTCCTATCCACCTCCTAGTCCTTGTATCACTAACTCTTACTGTTACTAACTATTCCTATTAACACCACGCGAGTCAAGTTGTTGGTAAACCCAGTTAACCGGTCCACCTACTAATACTAGCCCAACCACCCACCTCCTACAGCGCCAAGTAGATAACCTCCAATAGCACGCTACATTTCCCATTTTCAAATACTACAATAAAACATCAGAACGTAGCGAATAGCATGTCAAAAATGATTTCCCAGTTCCCTAAACAAGGAAGGAACATCGTGAAGTAACGATAAACTGTGCCGTGTTTAAATTTTATTTTCGGTTCTTTTTCATAAGGGGGGCACACTATCTCAAGCTGAGAGAAGAATTGTTTTCCAGGAATATAAACGGTCAGTGTTGGATGGAACGAATTTCCTGCAGCAGTTATTGATAAAATACTGGGATACGTTATCTCACGATATTTTAGTGTTACAAATATAGCATTTCCTTCTATCTAAAGCTCAAGAATTCAAGGGTTCTCCCCCATCAACAACCCGATAGAATTGATAAAAATACTGCACGTTTTTTTCACCGCGAAGTCAATTCGTGTCCCTATTTTTATTATTTCTTAATGCCACTTCTTATTTTACTGGGAAACTTCAACTCAGAACACGATACCAACGAACCACATTCTATAGGGTATTGATTATCGTCGGATGTTGTCGAAATTACTACTTTACAAAAGCATTATAAGAGCCACACTCACATATGCATGACCTGCTTGAATAAGTACTGTCGCCAGCAATGTTAACATTCTTGAAACTCTCCAAAATACATTTTTCCGAAAACTATTCACCACACCGTGGTTCAACCTCAAGAATAAAATTCATCATGAACTACATATTCCCACTATAGCTGACCATTTGATTAATATCTTCATAATTTTTTTAAAAGTTACTTCCTTCGTGTCCAAATACAATATATTTCAAATTAGGACGACAAGCAAATTTTCCAAACAGATATCCACAGTAATACCCATTCAAACTCCCATGATTAAAAATTTACTTTCTAGAAAATTATCATTCACTTCACTGTACCTACGTATTATCACCCACCCCCTCTCTTCCTACCACAAATAAGCTATGTCAAGCACTTAATAGTTGCACGTGCTGAATAAAGCACTCAATATCAACCGCGGAAGTTTCATCAACAGTACCTGTAAATATTAAAATCTCTGTAAAGCCGAAAGGCCTGTCGTAAAGTACCTAATTTAAAAAAACGAATAGTATTCTCTATCCAAAAAAATAAAAAATCAACTCTTGGCAGGGTAACGAAGACCTCCTGGCTGAATNAAAAAATAAAAAATCAACTCTTGGCAGGGTAACGAAGACCTCCTGGCTGAATAAATGGTGAGAGCCCGTAAATCATATGGGTAATAATCAAACGACATACTTTGTATATAATTAATTACCTAAATCATTAAAAAGAATATGTCAACTTAATAATTGATAATTGAAAAACAAACACAAATGAGAATCATTCTGTCACTCTTAATCAAGGTACTCACGTTAAAATACCGAAACACTAATACTCTGATTCCACACAATATAGCACAACCCAACTTCATCCCTAGATCGTTTTGTGAAGCCAAGAACAAAATTACACGGCCATCCAAGCGACAGAGCGTTAATAAAACCAGATTAAAGAACAAGGTTGACTGTGCGTCGTCATGCTGCTAATGAAAATACCTTCGTAACGCCGAGTTACAGAGCAAAATTAGAAGTCAGAAGGAAGAGCTACAGGGCGGAAGAAACACCGACAGGAAAAGTAAATAGCGTGTGCGCGTGTGTGAGAGCGTGTGTGAGATCACCCGACTGTATTTCGAATTGAGAGTTATTTTAATGTTTATTATTTTATAAACAATATTTTCTGAAGAAGCTATTCTGTATAATAATACGTACTTGTGAAATATCTTTTTTGTGTTTTATTAAATACAAATTAGTTGGTATCCCGTTAATATTATAACACGTACCGAACTATTTTTGTTAGAATTGTGCTGAAATGTTAAATCCGCCTCTGCTTTAGGGCCCTTGATCGGAATTGATGGAATGGTCCCTTGCTTGCTTTCGGAGAGTAAATTAGTTTATTGTCCTCCACGTGGTCAAACGCAGTTTTTTGACATATTTATTTTTATTATTTATCTTCTGTAACTCATTTCACAACTAGTAGTTGGATTCAGGTGAGGGGCGGGCCAATACCAAGCACTTACTTCAAGCAATATCACAATTTGAAAATCTTCTGACTATTCTAGAGGTGAAAGGGTAGTTGCTTTTTGTAAAGTTAGAAATAAGTATTTTGGGAGTTGAAGCCGATTTATGTTCAGATGCAGACTGTGAGGGATGACTCCAGTGGTAGACAGGAATCTAGGGACTATATAAATACACTATTTCATAAGCGAAGAATTTCTGTTTTAAAATCTTCATAGTTTTGAATTTTCTCATTGTAAGTAGTTTGTAGGCTGTGGGTGTTATTTACTGCTATATCTATGACGAGTGCGATTTTCTCGAGTTTGTCTATTATAATAATATATATTATAATAGTAATAATAATAATTGTTATTATTTATTATTATATTATTATAGGCATCAGAACACTGTTCAAATTACTTTCCTGTTAACATACTGACGTTAACAAAATGTGCCGTCACATGAAATCAAAACAAGAGTTAGAGAGCGGTGGAAAATGGTTATTTCATGTGAAATCAAAAAGGGAAATATTTATAATATTTGTTATTAAATAACATTGATCGACAGAAGAGTAATGGTAGGTTATCACTGGAATCTTAAGTAGATGGAAAATGAATTGACCTCTGTTTTAAATCATACAAACTACTATTTACGAGATAAATTTGAAAAATGGCCAAAATATTGGCCAAAACAATTCTAACGTAATTGGACTTCAGCAAAGCTTTTGATTCGGTTGATCACGATATTTTGATAGCTATATGTAGAAATATTGGTCTTTCTGGACAGACACATGGATTTCTAGCTATTTATCTGAAAGGAAACAAGTTGTAAAAATTGGAAGTAATGTTTCCAATCAAAATGAATTATCCAAGATTCTACACTTGGTCCACTATTGTTTATAATTTACCCAAATGATATTTCCAACGTGATTTCTTCCTGCTCGCATCACATGTAGCTAACGGATAGACACGGAGCTAACGTAAGAAAATATATGCTTCTCTTCATGTCCTCAAACTTATTCATATGCTTCTTCCAACATCAACCAAAAAAATTATAATATCCTCACTCATACTCGTATACCCTCATTTTGACAACTGACGTTCTTTTCACGGATATGAGAATTAGTCTCGCAAACAAACTTTAGTTCATTCAGAATTCTTGTATTCGATACATTTACAACTTAAGAAAATTTGACTACATTTCGGGCTTCTATCACTCAATTAAGATTTTACCATTACACAGTAGGCGTAAATTACAGTCTTGCATTGCTTTACCAACTACTATGTACGAACAGTCCTTCATAATTATTTGAACGTTTTAAATTTTTAAACTCTTTACGTTTTCAGGAGTCAAAATTTCTTTCTATACCCAAACGTAAGCAAGGCTTTTACAATTACTCTTTTACCGTAGGTGTAGCTAGGATGTGGAATTTTCTCCTTATTACTATCAAGAATAGTTCTTCAATGTTCTCTTGTAAGAAACAGGTTCTTAACATGTCTCTCGGAATATCTCTAAAAGTTGCTGGATTTCCAGGCAAAGATTAAGATAGAAATTCAATAAAACTCTCATGATAAAATAGGTCTAATGTATTGTCACTTTTTTAATTATAGAAAGTATTGATTTTTTGTTATGCAGTATATAATATTATGAATTTGCCATTAATAATAAATGTATCTTCTTATTTAACCATAATATGACTTAAAAACAATTAAATGTGTATTAAACAATATAATTCATGTGTTTAGTTCTAATATTAATCTGCAATTAATTATAAGTATAAAAGTTATATTTGTTACAATTACTACTGTACTATAATAAATTTAAATGTGTTTTATGTTATTATGAAAATTTAAAGTCATAAATTTGTAAGTTTTAATCTTGTAATTTAAAATGTAATGTAATATTTTTCGCGATAAGTTGTAATATTATATTGTAAACAATGTATTTTGTACTATATTTAATTATTATGTATCACACACTTTTTAGTATATTATCTAATACTTGTTCGGCCTTCAGCCGTCATCTTAATTGAGGTTTTTTCTGGGTTTTCCTCAATTGCTTAAGGTTAATACCAGGATGATCCCTAGTTTGATACCCCAGAGTGGAGTAGAGTAATTTTATCCCTTTTCGTGGTATAATTTATGCATATGTTTATGAAAATATTAATGTATGTATTTTTATTTGTGTTGTATTACGCTTTTTCAACGGTGGTAAGGCGCAAGAGCAGGGTTAGGCTCAAGCCATTAGACACGAAAGAAAAGTTTATTATTATTATTTGCAAATGGTCGTTAACAAAAAAAAATTGGTGCTGGTATCCGACTTGGCGATACATATGATAAAGAACAAATAAAATAACCAAGTACTTGAGAAGCATCTCTCGTCGCACTATTTTCACAATACAGAAAGCTTTATATAGACTACAATTAGGGATGGCGTGAGCTTATAACATTTATGGGCTTGATCCCCGCGTCAGAATTTTCATTCAATTTGCACACGAATATCATTCAACATCATAAAAGAGTGAATACGGCCGAAAATATCTTGGCAAAATCAAAATTAACGATCTGTGTATAGCAACCAACAAGGATAACGCAAGTATTCCTAATGCTGAGCGGGAAAAAAAGGGTACCATTCTACGAACTGAATGAGTTTTACAGATGGAGTTCGCTTAATCCAGACAAATGTTTTAGTATTCACGAATAACATTACTTCCTACACGGAATACGGAAAAAAGACAGACCCAGAGCCTTGTCCGCTTTGTGAAGATAGTGTCGACCCCCCACCTCGCCTTGCAGAACCCTGCGCTTAGAAATCAAAAACATCCCAAGTGATATTTCTAATCATTTCGAAATTATCACCAGTGGATGCTAGAAGGTGATAATTTTATTAAAGCGTCTCTACTTGACAAAATGTTATATTTGTTATATTTTCAAGAATATTAGTGTATTATTAAGTGCCTTTGTATGGTGATACTGTGTTTGTAATAAGTAGTTTCTTTTTATTTAATGTAACAATTGAATCAATCTTATGCAGTGATTTCTTTTTTATTCGTAGTAAACAATTGATTTATTCATATACCCGTAATATTTCCTTTGGTTGCAGATGACCTGTAGAGTTAAAAAACGACGTCAAATAAATAAACAAAATAATCTCTGTACACCCAAAATGTGGTAAAGCAGAAATGCAGATCTGATGATTATGAACTTTGACACATCCAAAAAAATAAGATACACACAAAATCGAAAGTGGAAAAGAGCAAAGAATTTTTTTTACAGGTTTTCTGTATTTGTATACTTTTTCTGAGAAAATTAAATCCATCCGACACGTAAAATATTCCTTATCCCTGTATCAGTATCAATGGATAAATTACAACGTGGGCGATACGAAGTAAAAAGTTCTTACGCAGCCGTGTCGAGGGGAGAAGCCCTAAGCAAGCCCTGCATCCATGAAGGGCCCACGCAACCCTCCACATTGGAGACCGAGCGCCCTACGCTGGTGGTGGAGAGACGTAGAGACCGGGGAGTATGTCGTGGGCACAAAACACGACCACGTAATTATATTTCCCAACGCAACATGATAAAAGAGAAAAACGGCAGACGCTACGCAAACGAGCAGCTCCAGAATGTATGTTGTGGGTCCTTTATGAAGTAGAACGATTCCTTGGTTGTTTTCATTTGCGGCAAGAGGTTCGGCATCGCATGCAACGAGGGAGGTTGGAAATACAATTTTCAAATGGGATGATTCACGTCGGTGGAGGTGACTCACGCCTAGTATTTTCGCAATTTAAATGACGAATGAGTAGCAATCATAATAGGTACAATTTCTTATTGTGCAATGACATTTACAATAAATTTGAACAAGTACTAACACGATAATTACATCATAATTCGACCAAAAATGTGTAAACTCGACGTCATTGATTTTATAAATAATGGACTATATGTTATATATGCGATATAAAAAATACGTGAAAACGCGCATTTCCTTTCAAAAATCTCTTTTCGTTCTTCTTTATTGTGGGGCTTTAGGGCGCGTCAACGGCGAGGTCATTAGAGCCCTTGCAGGTGGGGAAAAATGCAGTTTCGCACCATAGAGAAAGCCGTAAAGACTTTTTCCCGTGTGTGGGACTCGCCGAACATCTCGACCATACCCACTAAAAAAACCTCCTGAATTCAACAAATATCTAAATACAAAGATGAAAGAAAAGAAAAGGAAACAATTGCCGAACACATTATATCATAAAAGGAAAAAAAACTAAAAATTATAATTTTCAAATTACAGAAACGCAGGATGAAAGGAAAGAAGACAGGAAAGGAATGCAAATTTATACCCTCCCGAGAACTTGTGGGAGGAGCCCCGATCTACTCATAAAATTCAATAGTTTATTAACATCAGTTTCACTTCCGAGAATCGTTGGTAAATCTGCAGCCAGACCAATTTGTCTCTGTTGACTATCACGATCACACACGAATCAATATCGCAATAATGATGCACATTTTATGCATTCGTTTTCTCTCTCTCACACATACACACACACACGAATTCACAACATGGTGGAAAAAACGAAAATATATTTTTTAACAACCGATTCATGTTTATTATACGTTATAATGTTAAGCAATTCAAACACTTCAACAATTTGATAATATGCAATCATTGACCGACATCATATATTGTCTTCAACACTCCCACATTTCCTTATAATCTGCAGGAAGCTCTCAACTCGACTAATTTTCGTTCACTAACTGAAGGCAATCTTCCACAGGGAATATGTCAACGTTCAGGGCGTTCGACATCTTTCACGCTCCTCTCATAAAAAGTAAAGCGATACTCTTAATTGTCTACAGAAGAACGCGTTCCCTCCCTCCATTCTGGCACGTGGCCCACAGTCCACGAGGGAGCGACGACAATAGAGGAAGAAGGATCGTAAGGGAGGGGGCAAACAAAGGGGTTAAAGTGATCGAAAAAAAAAGAAAAAAAATCGCAAAATGGGGTTCAGCTAGAGACTTCCGACGTAATAAGAAGAATATGAAAGAATTTGATCCATACTTAAAGGAAGGAAAGAGATGAAAGGGAAAAATGAAGAAAAGAAAACAAGGGAGAGGAAAAAGAAAAAATATATTTATAAAAAAGAGCGGCCACAAAAAGTATTCACAGTATGAAATACTTTTAAATTTTTTAATAGAATTATAAAGAAACTAAAGACATAATTAATGCTCAATAATAGGAACAGTGAGTCTAATGTACTTAGTACTCTACCAGATCTATAATAACGTGTGCTGACATAATACTCCATTGCCCTCTAATAAGAACATTTCATCCCAAGAGATGTAGCCAGAAGAAGAAGGATTGCGTATGCAGCAACAGTGGACGTCAGCGTGAAGCAAAATGCATGGAAGAGGAACGCGTGAAGAGCCGCTAAGAGCAGCAAGGGTAACCACGCACGTGCGGGTGGGCGCCACGTGCAAGGGTCCTCACGCCCTTCCGACACGCGCCTTCGTCGCACGTCGCTCGTCAAGGGCCCTTTAGATCTCACAGTGAATCTCCACCCCCGAATATAACGCCTCCGGCATCCACACACTTCTGAGATTCACCAGCTACTACTTATTCTATAGCTGCCCTCTCTCAGACACCGCCCCATCCTGCCCGGGTTCCTCTCCGGTTTTCCTTCAGGTAGAGGTGTATTTTATATA